>VZSZ01006774.1:63252-94001 GCA_013398815.1 Ibidorhyncha struthersii | reverse complement strand
AAAAAAAAAAAAAAAAAACAAAAAACAATGAAAGACAAAAGACAAATGCACCCTGAAATTGGTTATTTATATATGTCTAAACTGAAAACAGTTAAGCACATGGATATGACATTCGGCAATGTCTTATCTTTAGTTTGTCAAGGTTTTTAAATCCCTCTTGAGCTGGAGTACCATTTTTAGCTTGGCTAGGTCAGAATGACACTGAACAATATGAGTGATGACACACTAGACAGCTATATGGACAGAGTTGTCATCAGCAAGCCAGCTGTGCTAACACCTGTATGTCCTGCACAACTGATCTTTAGGAACAAGGATCAAGAAAGTCAGATTACTGGGGGGAGAAACAAAAGTCATTCGTAAAACACTGAAATGAAGAGGTGCTAATTTGAGATGGAAAAGGAGAAAAAGTAATCTTTTTACTGCACTTTTTTCTTCTCACAGAGAAATAATAGCTTGTTTCCTACTATAAACTTTGTACAGAAGTTGCTTAGAATTTTAATATTCTAATTGGGTTTCTTTTGTGATTTTATTGCATGTACACATACCCACTGTGTCAACAGGCTTGTCGTAGGGCCAGTTTAGAACAATCAAGGACCACACTGATGAATAAACCCTGAACACACACACACAAGCAGACTTCACTCTGTTAAGTGCCTAAACACACAGAAGAACCAGCTCTGGGAGTGACATTAGGCTAGGGAAAAATTTTCAAGTCGAGATCTCTAAAACTGAGTTTTTCAGTCATTATTGAGATAACTAAATAATATGACAGACCGAGTTAACTCAGAGAAATGTGGCTGATCAGTACAACTAAAAGTATCAGGTCACTTCTATTGGAGACTGATTGTGGCAGCTAACTTAAGCCTCGTAACTGTTCTGTTTTTTCAAGGTCTGATCAATTTGTGGTCTTCTTGCTGAAACTAACAATTAATGCCACTTACACTGAGTGTTTTTACTGATGTAATCACCTGTATATGGACTTAAACTTGTTGTAAATTAATTTCTTACAGGCTGTAAAACAACCATCATAAGAAAATGCATTTTATTGCTATGGACCACATCAGAAATAGCAATATAATGCTACAATGTTACTAATTGTCAAGACTTCAAAGGTCTCAGCCAATCTCCAACTATCTCTTTGTCCTGTATTAAAAACATCGTTAAATTGGATAAAGAAAGATAATTTTGCCTTTGTATTTTACAAGCATATAACAGGACGGATTGCACAGTGTTCAGATTTTTTTACAACGGATAGAACTGTGAGGCGCAAATCGCATGCATAGCGGGTTTAAGGACATTTCAGAGTAGACAACAGGGGTGGAAGGGGAGAAGCACTGAGGCAATGAAACGCAATGGTGGAAGGATTTCAAGGCTGATGGCTCTGCCTGGAAGCTGTTCTGCCAGCTGGCACATGAACCCTTCAATCAGCAGAAATGAAGTGCATTACAGAAGTGGATGAAGAAGAATTTTTCTAACCAAGTGCCAAAAGGAAAGAAGCACCCTGGATAGGTGCTTTGATCCCTGAACTGTCCCAAAATGTCAGAATGAGTGGGTTGCTAACTGCTACTTGGAAAAAGAATTTTGGGGGGAGGTTTTTTTGTGTTTTTTACTGACTCATTATTACAGCTCATCAGTCTCACAAGGTAATGGGTAACAGTCTAAGCTTGTGAAGGCACAGTATTTTATTAACCTGTTAAAATGGCCAAATCCTAAGCAGCCGGGGCTGGGACAGGCTGAAAACTCTGCCAGCCCATAAAGCTTGTCAATACTTTAACAGTTGAAAGTACATGGGGAAACAGAAACAATTTTCTGTCTTTGTACAGGCTGACTCACTGGGATGACTTCCCATGGTGGTATTTTGCCCAGGTGGAGTTTAGAGAAGAGGGATGGAGGGAGGGTGAAGAAGGGGCAGTTACAGCGCTGTACCAGATGCAGTGCCCAGGCAATGGTAGTGGGGGCTGCAGGGCAGCCTCTGTGAGGAGCGGCCAGTTCCAGATGGCTCCAACCGACCCACCACAGGGCACGGCCAAGCCCCCCAGCCAAGCTAATGGCCCCTCTGTGAAAATGTATTTAAGAAAGAGCAAAAATAACCACAAAGGCAGAGGAGGAGGGAAGAAAAGGAGTGAGAAACAGCCCTGTGAACACCAGTCAGAGAAGAAGAGGGATGGAGAAGTGCCTGAGGCACCAGATTGGGTGTTCCCCTGCAGCCCGTGGAAAGGACCATGCTGGAGCACATGTCCACATTGTAGCCTGTGGAGGACCCCATGCCAGAGCAGGCAGATTGTTCCTGAGGGAACTGAAGTCCACAGAGAGCCCACACTGGAGCAGGGAAACAGCGTGAGGAGGAAGGAGCAGCAGAGAGGAATTGTTATAGACTGATGCAATCCCCTGTCCCTCACCCACCCTGTGCCTCAGGGAATGGCCAGAGGACTCAGGAGTGAAGTTGAGCCTAAAAGGCAGGAGAATGCTAATTTTTTGTCTGTTTCTCACTATCCGAATCCATTTTAATAGAGAAATTAAAATAATTTTCCCCACACCAACTCGTTTTACCTGTGACAGTAACTACTACACAATCTCCCAGCACAAGCTTTCTAACACTATTTTGTCACCGTCCTGTTGAGGGGGAGTGAGATTGCGGCTGGGTGGGTGCCTGGCTGCTGGCCAGGGCTAACCCACCACAAGCACTCACAGTGAGAAGCAACACAAAGGGAAGGCCGAAGATTTTAGCAGAGACAGTGTAAAATGATTTCTTCTGCTGATGGAATTACCATGGCTAATAAGCAATTAACTACATATTAAAGAATCTAGTTGTATGAAACAGATCTCATGTCCCTTACTCTGTTTATGCAAACTTGATCTTAAGTACAGAAGAAATTAATAATGAAATACAGTTTATCAACAAGTATAACAAGGGTATATTTATTACTAAAATAACTTCAACATATTTTTGAGAGGAAAGCGTTTCAAAAAATAATTTGTTTTTAATACATAAAAAAGACTGCAGATGGGTTTTAAAATGTGACATTTACTTACATGCTTTTTCTCTTGATAAGACGACTTTTTTAAAAAAAAATCTTTATGTTTGAACTTCAAGCAGATGGAATTTCTTCTCTGAACTCTTCCAGTAAAAAATAATTTATTTCTGTTACTGTTTTGCATCTTACATTGGGGTTTTTTAGTTTTTTAAAGGAACTGGTCAAGTCATGGACACAAGTTCTCTAAGTGGCTGATGTTTACACCTGTTTTACTTTGCTAAGTTTTTCGGTGTAAGGCTATCTAATAGATTCTAGGGAAGGGAAAAAAAAATGCATCTGTTTTCCAAACCTAGATTATTTAAAAAAAAAAAAACAGCTATCATCTTTTGGTAATTTTTAATATTACAAGAATAAAACTGAACCAAAACACAATCTTATTGAGGTCCTTTGCTTGCCCTTGCTGGTGGTTTGTTGGGTTTTTTTAAATTTGGTAAAACATTCACTTTGCACTTTGATATTTGTCTTCAATATTTAGATGGTATAAAACCAAGACAGATCTCTTATTTTAATGGTATCAGGAACTCTTGCGCAAATAATCCAGCTCCAGGACTCAGATGAAGATAGCTAACATGACAAGACCCAGGATAAGACAAAAAATAACCTTCTAAAGAATATCTTGCAGGTTACGAAGGAAACGGAACTAGCTGCTAAAAACATTTTCTCTTAGCATAGCACATGCTCAAGTTCTTCAACATTTATGCTTCGTAAATATTCATGATTATTTGAAAAAGTAGCTCTGAAATGGTCTTACAAGAATCATTCTGGGCACAAGCATGCCCAAGCACTTGTTGACAAAGCCAAATGTATGATACTAGATTTTCCATCCAGTCACAGGGAGGGGCACTAAGTGTTGTAAATGATCCCTTATCTCCAGCTGTATTAGAAGCATGCACTGTCTCCCTCAGCTCTGCTTCTTTTTGCTTTGTTTGCTGAATGTTACAGCCAAGTACAGCCAAAGGCAGATGGATCTAGTACCTACATTGCTGCCTTCTGGATTCTTGTAGTGATAGAGTACAGAAAAGAATGAGGTTGCTTTAATGGATATCAGTGTACACCGTCTTACCCTTAGTCTAACTAAGATTACTAAGGATGTCTGTAAAATCCCTCTAAGCTCTATAGGCAAAAATTTAGCATTACGCATTGATAACACAGATCCTGCAAGCGATGCATGGGAATTTTGTGGATATTTGCTCATGAATACATCAACATAGAAATATCACAATGTTCAGTTTCAAACTCCCATAAATATATCTGTGGCTAACAGTAATACTTGTTCAACTCCAGATGATTCTGAACTTTATCCATTTTCTTTTGATTCCTTTTTTGAAAACAAAAGCAGCTCCCAGAATTTCTATAAGAGAAAAGACAGGCTCATGGCTCCTTTTCTACTATTTCATCTACTTCATGTTCTGATTTTTCACTGCATGAGAAAACCTTTAAGAACAACCGTGTAAACTTGATAGTTTACACATAAGCCATGTTCATTCATGTTAGATAATTAGCTACCATTATGACGTAGCGCTTACATTTCAGATATTTCCCAAACAAAGATCAATAATTTCCCTTTGTTCTTCTAGGAGAAATGATATGTCAAATTATGAATGATTTACAATCAATTCTTTTTAGTTCCTGCTGAAAGGAGCATCCTGACATTTCTAATTCTTATGTTTTCCTCATTCTTTAGGCTGACAAACTAGAAAGGATAAATTACTCTGCTACTCAATAATAAGCTATCTGTGCCTAATAACTATGTACATCAAGAACTAAGAAGCAGACGTGGTAACTAAAATTCTCAAAGAAAGATGGCAGTTTCCCGATCCACTCACTGCATCAGGAAAATCAGTATTAAGCATGTGACCTTCCCGATAACCTTTCCCCAAACATTTTAATCCCTATGCATAGACAGCACCACTTTCTAAATCAAAATGTAAACTTGCAATCCAGAACAGTAAGTTCTCAAGGCCAAGGACATTACATGTGCATGTTACAGTAAAAACACAAAACATTCTGCATTACACAGATTTCCCAAGCTTAAAAGAAGCCAGTGTGAAGAAGAAGAGGACACAAAGGAAGACACTATCTATCAGCACAGTTTGCTGCAGCTAAAACATACAGTTTAGGTACTGTCACTTTTTGTGAACATCAAAGGAAAGAAAAACTTGAAAAAGGTACTTGAAAATTAAATTAACAACAGTTTTGGTGGACACAAACTAAAATAAGGAATAGATTCCCATGTTGCTGGGAATTCAAGATGTGATAAGGGAAATGAACACTCCCAGGTAATAAAAACACTACTTTTGCTTTGTGTTGCTCTGAACTAAAAACAGTTATAAAACAATCAGCCACTAGAGCTACAGCTAAAACCAGACCTTTCTCCCAAATAATTAATATATACAGCTTTGTTGGACCTTCAAAGCGTATTATACCAGGGCAAAATAGTACCAAGTCAGACAAATTAAGATTATTACTCACTTTAAAAGAGTTTTTTAAAAAATGTCATGAAAGTTTTTGATTACAGGTAAATATTTACTGTTTTTTCCTTATTTTATTTATCATGTATCAAACATTAAAGCAGCATGCACAAAGCCAAATGTCTTACGGACACCACGTATGTGACCTCACAAGATGACCTCCGCCTTACTCAGTAGAGAGAGTTAACTCAGCAGCAATTACGAATTGTCTGGATGATCAATAGTCCTCACTTGGTAACCAGGAAAAGTGCTCAGTGACTGAAGGAAGGAAGATGAATTTTGCAGCAAGTTTTATATTAAAAATAAGAAGTCCATGTACGACAAAATTGCATTTTATTTCACTAAATATGAATAAGTTTCCACCATCAACTTCTTTCATCTCCAAAACCTAAACTCGATGGGAAGGAAGTAAGTCGCTTTACAACTTCTACTCCCCTCCCTCCTTGAGAATAAGCAGTTGTAAAATCTTGATGTGTTTAGAAATACAAATGGAGAGGGAACACTTCAAATTCTTACCTTGTGAAGAGTGGCTTCCACAGATTTCATATGACTAATAATCAGTTCTTTGTCTCTATTACAAGAGGAAAAAAAAAAAGGGTAGTTAATAGAACTGAAGGTTTAGTGATGTATAAATGAGTTTCCTGCTACTTTATAAATATTGTGTCTTTAAAAAATTCAGTCAAGGATCCTATCCTTATGAAACAGAAGTCTGGATAATGAAATACTACTTCCATGCCTTTCTGCGCATTATGGCTTCAGTAAGAAAGACAGCTTTGATCAGTTATGCTGCCATAAAACACTTTGGTCTCATCTGATGCATTGACAGAAATGGAATTAAAGTTGCATAATACCATATGACTAAGGAGAACAGGACAGCATGACCAACAAAACACCACAGGAAATAAAATGGAATCTATGCCAGAAAAGCACAGACTTAACATTCTAGGACTGCCTTTTACCTTGCCAGCTATAAGAATATTTTGTTTGTGCTCTTACAGTTCCTAAAACAGAAGTCAAAACCGTGGCGGTGTTCTGCCTGGAATGACTACTCCTTCCTCATGTCTTGATTCATTTCTTGATTCTCATTTCTTGATCCTAACAGCAAATACAGGAAGGTGGCCAGAAAAGTAGGATTGGCTTTTACATTCCTAGCAAAGCTGTCACACATATTTTTCTTTTTTCAGTATCCTGCCTTTCTTTGGACTAGACTGACGGGGACATGCTGTTCACCTTCTCTGCTGGCCTCATTTATATAGCAACTGCTATTTGTCTGGGTGAAGTCAGTTCTAGAGAGCCAGTTCAACACCATTAATTTCTATGTTAAGTACTGACATAGAAGTCAGACTGTTCCTCGCACATTCTCAGGTGTTCATCATAAAAAGGGAAGTATCTTCAGACAGAATTTTGGACCCATGATAACAGGTGGTCCCCAGGTTCTTATTTTGTGAACAGAAAGCCCTCTGATTACGGTTGATTTATTCTCTTAAATAGCATCTTAAAATAAAAGTCTGGTAATATTTGTTTATAGCACCTAGGAAATAAGTTTCAAGAAATTAATCTACTGCACCCCTACATGCCAGGATCCACATTTTATTCAATCTTTATTTCACGTATTTATCAACTCCTACAGTTGTAAGGGAAACTGGAATTGGATCATAGAACTATTCTTTAGGATTATTATCCAAAAATGTAGTTCAGGCAGGAAGAACATGCTTTAAATCACCTTTTACACAATAGCTGGGGTGAAGGTTTGATAGAGAGTTTCTGTGTAGCAGAGGAATGACCAAAAGGCTACTAAATTTCTATCAAGTTCACTGCTATCAGACACTTTTATTACTACTGCTTCCTACTCTGGAGGAAAGTGGAACAGAACTTTTGGCCACCACTGAAAGAAAATCAAGGTCGCAATTCTCAGAATGAGCCAGCCATCTTGCTATTCTTTAAAGCTGTACAAAAGATTAGGAAAGAACTTGAAAGACACCCATGCATTGTTTACAATCACTCAGGTTATGGAAGAGATATTAAAATAAGATTTTCTGGGCAAAAGTCAAGTCTATTTCACCTAGTTTGCTTATATGTTCCAAAGGGGGAAAACAGACATTTGTCATGAAGAGCTGATAGAATAATAAATGATATGGGTTTTCTTTGTCAAATATTCAACTGCTATCTACAGAAATAAAACCGATTTTAAACCCACTTCACGTTGAAATAACCTTTTCTGAATATAAGAAGAGCCACAGGGAATGATCTTTACCAGAATGCGTAAAATAGGTTGGGGCAGGGTGAAAGGGGCAAGCTTTCCAGAACAAATCCTTCTTCAGGTCACACCAGCTTTAATACACTCATACTAAATAACATTTGTCATTTTAATTAGCTTGTTAAACATTACACTGACAGCCATATTAATTACATTATTTCACTTGTACATAAAACTGTTAAAGCTTGTAAGCTATTGTTCTTCAGAGGTCAAATGTATCCCAGGTATAATGAGAAATTTTAATTTTAAATTAAACTTTTTTTAAATCTTAGCCATAGACCAAATTATTCAAAGTGCATACTACAGTAATAGAGTCTGCAAAGATTTATCTTTTTATCTGACTATATGACTGTAAGAGGTTAGTAATAATCTCATTCAAGTCAATGGAACACCTTTTGACTACCAATCTTTCCAAGACTGGTCCCTGAACACTTCCTTCCACTCTCCAGGTTATGGAATAAAAAGGCATGGGTTTTATGCCTAAATCCAAAACACTCTGAAATCAGCTGAAAAATCTATCCTGTTCCATAGATAAGACTAGGTCCAAATGGGTTTCAGCCCCTTTGGCAGCTAAGACTTGTCACCTAGCTGACGTTTCTGTTTTTATTATAAAAAATTTGTATCTCTCTATAAAAAGATGACATGGAAATAGAGAAAACAAGCAATCATTTCTTAAATAAACAGAACATTAGAGGTCTGCCAAAGAGATGTCAAATCAGTACGATAACTGGCAAACAAAAATGCCTGTACTATTTCAGGACCCAAAATTTGGAGTACTATTATGAAATAACTACAGAAAACATACCACCTAGTATCTTAAACTAGCAGTTTTCTTTTTAGAAGACTACCACTGAATTTCAAAGAGAGACAGATGTACTTTTGTTTTCTAGCATTACATTAGCCAGGGCTAAAACCCTGTGCATGAAAGTAAGAATTGATCTTTTGTCCGTTTTAAGTGATCTCCCCAAGGTCCCAGCGCTCACTTCGCTGCCATGCAGAGGGCACTCTCTGCATCATGGATGCTCTCTTTCAGTCGACGCTTGTCCTGCTCCAGCTGGGTAAGAAGTCTATTGAGCTGACGCAGAGATTGATCTTTTCTTCTTAGCTCCATCTTTGCCTCGGAGAGTCTCTGCAAGCAGACAGAAAGCAGAGTTACTTGTCAGCCCAAATAATTAACTTCAATTTATGCCATAGGCTATTAAACAAAGTGGAAAACAGACTGACTGTGAAGTAGTTTTGGACCATTACGTACTAAGGTTTTATGAATTCTCTAGCAAAAACATTACTAACTCAGAACCCCCCAGTTTTTAGTGTAGTGCCTATGTACAAATATGTTTTGTAAAATAAAGTGATCTGTTGATCAAACAGGTACATGTACTATGCTTCAGGTACTATATTTATAAATACCAGATCTAATCACAGTGGAAACAATCACAAGTATGGCATTAAAGAGAACAGAATATTCTCAAAGCTTAATTTAAAATGAACATTTAAGAACAGAATTCACAAAGAAAGGGAAGAAACAAAGTAGCATTTATTTAAATATTCTGCACTATTCAAAAATTTTAGGATTAAAAAATAATCTAATATTGTCTGACAGTGCATTAAGTACAGTTTCGCTGCAATTCTTGCTAAGAATAAATCACTACTTTATGGTGCTTTCACTTTTTAACATTAGTTTTCCAATATGCAAAATAGTATGTGTGGTTTTTTTAATGTTTCTCTCTGGCTTAGAATTAACACAACATGCTTTAAATCAATTCAGATTAATCCAATAGATGACAAATAGCACACAGAACTAATTAATACAGAACCTAGCTAGTTGCTACTCCTTTCTGCTGGGATAAATCAATACTTTTATAGACTGGAGTATTAATAATGTGATTTCATAGTTTGCTAAATGTTACATTTTACTTACAGCTGTTAATTACCTTTTTAGAAAGAAATTATAATAAGTGGCTATAAACATTCTTTTACAAAATGCAAATTCCCTGACAGATACTAAACCAACATGGAAGGATAGAGAAGGCTGCACAGTTGCAAGACAGAGATCTTCTTGCATCTTGTTTTCAAAATGTACGGATATGTTTTCTGATTAAGTTCTAAGAATGCTCTGCCTAATTTGTACTCAGGAGTACTTGACTTGGACTGTGGAACATGGACAATACGTATTATGCTATGGTATGTATTAAGAACAGTATATACAAAAGGCTGAAAAAAATCTGGAGGGCACTAAAAACCCAACTAATCTGAAAAAGCTTCAGACCTAGCCAAGAGTCAAAAGCATTTCAAAAACCAATATGCTAGAGAAAATTTCTATAAAATAACAAAGTACAGCATAAAACTGCATAATCCTGCAAAATTAACTGAAACCTGTGGATTGGCCTAAGTTTTCTTCAAACATTTCTCAACACAAAGAAGCAACCAGTTATTTCAACAGTGTATTTGGAAGGTACAGCACCACCACCTGAACCCTCTGTTCGGCAATTTACAAAATCCAGGGTGAGCTTAGTCACTGCTGTAAGGAAAAAAACAATCAGGAGTTTATTTAAGAAACTCTAAACCGCAGAAATGCTAATATTAGTCTTGGTCAAATTACTGCAGGCTGAATAATTCTATTTTGCCTCTCATGTCATTATTTTTGATGAAGAATGCCGTTTTTCACCTACAAAAATGTAAACACACAGATCTCATTCTTCCACTGCATTATTAGCATAAAGATAACCAAAATCAGAAGTGTTGCTTTTGGAAGTTCTACCTTAATGCCA
Source organism: Ibidorhyncha struthersii (assembly GCA_013398815.1). NCBI lineage: Eukaryota > Metazoa > Chordata > Aves > Charadriiformes > Charadriidae > Ibidorhyncha > Ibidorhyncha struthersii. The sequence goes on along the minus strand of VZSZ01006774.1, from coordinate 83,470 downwards.
CTGGCAGCTATCAAAGCCCTGTCTGGACAGCTGAAGTTGCGAATTATCAGATTTTCAGAAAAGCTATTTCCAAGAAACCACATGTGGATTAACAAGGATAAAAGGAGCTGTCTTTAAGAACAAAGAACATTATCTTCTTCCACTTATTGTGTTTACTGCTTGTTTTAGGCTAAGTTAGCATTGAGGAAGCAGCTCTGAAAACCAAGTCCTGTCCCTTCTCCACCCATATTCCCATCTTTTGACAAACAGAATTTACTGAATAGAGAACAATGTCTCTGGTGCCAACGCTCTGTTCAGACCACTTTCACATCTGCTTTAAAAATTTGTTTTTAAGATGTAGTCACTGGACTGAGCTCTAGCCAATGCAGAATAGATAATTCTGCTAATATTTTGATGCAAGCAACTTTGATGTACAGGCTGCTGGAACAGAGTCTGTGTCCAAGATTCTAGTGGTTTAAATGAACGAAGAAAGACAGGATCATAGGAACACTACGCATATTTATTTCACTTTTATTAGATAGCTGTTCTTCTACAGGGCTGAGGAGTTGTCTGCTCCCACATAAAGCTTTCATCACTGACTACCAACAGTGAAGAGACCCACTAGATGTCAAAATCTTCTGGGAGCTGCTAACTAATCTTGCTTACCAATTGCCAGCGCAGGCCCATTAATAAGGCAATAAAACAGGAATGAAATCATGAAGCCCAACTCTTTGAGAGGCATGGCCAGCAATCCACACTAGCTGGTGATGAAACAATACAGAAAATGATTAAATCAAATACTTCACCGAACAGCTGGTTTATTATATTCAAAACTCACCCTTATTTACAGAAAACTCCAACAGATTCAGACTTTATTTATCAATAATATTGCAACATTTAAGCAAAATGTAAACTGATTTTAGCTCTCTAAAAGCAGTTTCAGCATTCACTTGAAGCTTCTTGCTACTGTGGTTTTAAGTCAAGCCTTGGAAATTGCTCAAATACAGTGTGGAGTATTCTAAAGTAATGGCTGCTAAGCCTCTTTTTTTCTTTCTTCAGATTGATCTAATTAAAACCCTTGATAAACTTTATGGACTCTAATATTTCCAGCTGAGTGACTGAAACCAAGAGGGTGTGCCTCAAGGCAGCAAGGCAACAATGATAAGCAGCAGGTTAGCCACTAATTTCTCAGCCAGGGTAGATTGTGAAAGTGTGATGTTCTGATATCCAAGAAAGTGTTCAGGAGAGAATAGGATAAATCAAGTTTAATAACTCTGCTCCTAATTGTTCCCTCAATGCTCCACTCTAATTACTTGGAGAACTCTCCTGACTGTCACCTGATATTAAGTTGTTGGAGGCTGAGTGTGGAGCAGTGAGATAATCAATAAACATTTAGTGGGGAGAAGAATGAAGATCCCGTTAAGCAGTGGGAACCTGCAGCACCCAAAGCCCTTCTGCTCATGAGAAAACCTATGGGAAAGCCATAGTGATTGCAAAGCAATAATCCAAAGCACTGTTTTTAGGCCTTGAGGCCTTTAGGCAACAGTACATTTGAGAAAAAAAGGTTAACACGGTCACCCTAATTACAGCCCATTTTCACATTCTTCATATATAAGCGAAGACAAGCCAATTAGGTAGAAAGGAAGATAAGGGAAGTTTTATTTGTATACTAATTAAACCCCTGATGAAATTAAAGGAAAAACATACAGCTCTGTAATTGTGTCTGAGAAAGGTCACTTCAGGTTCAGTTATCAGAAAAGCACAGCCTTGAGATATTTCACTTAATCCACAATATAGCCCTTATTTTGCCCCCCAGGTCTTAGTATTTACAAAAATAAGAAAATTTCAAACCCCGATAATGCATTTATCTCAAAATGTTTTCTGTGGACAATTACAATTGTTAAAAAGTTGAGGCTAAATATGATAAGAAGAATGAAGGTTTTAAAAGCCTACTATGTCTGCACATAGTTCTGTGAAGATGCTGAGCTTTCACTTTCAAGCAAAGTGATTCTGAACCAACTTACAAGCCAAACTCCAATTTATCGACATTCTATAAAATTCCGTTATCTGTTTAGTTCAGATGTTTAGGCATTCAGGTGCTAATTCAGACATCACTGCACTCCTTCCTCTGCAGTCCACCAAAATCTCATAGATCGGTTCAGTTTTCATCAGAATGCTTAGAGGAGTTCCCTTTAGAGATATTTTGGATGTAGGCTTTTTTTCCCTATAAACTGAGCATGAAAAACCATTTGTTGGAGAGAACACCAAGTAATGATAGCACCAAAGAAAAACCTCATTGGATGTCTGTAGGCTGCATCCTTCCACAAATAATTTTAACAAGCTTAGGCGTGGCAGTGAGGAATCTCTTTCTTCAAAACCAGGTACAAAAATAAATCAAAGTTTAACGTTGTCAATCTTCACACACAAAAAAGCACTCTATTCAAAAGATAGCAGATGGACAATCATTCTAGACTAACGATGGCAGTCATACAGTTTAAATTCATGCAAAGCATGTGTGACACATTTATACTGAGAGCATGTTTTCCAAGATCAACTAAAGCTAGATCAAACTGCTTACTAAATTAGATTTAAATTACACAGACACAACACAGCACTACAAGATATGCAAATATACTGCAGTATGTGTATTATGAACTTATTTGTGAAACTAAAGATTTTGTCTTCAGGATGAAGTTTTATATATATATTTTTTCCATTTGGATGCAAAATACTGTTTTTTAAGAGATCTGGACGCTGAATACATCCTGAAAACTGTCCTACACACATCACTAACAAAATTCCACAGTGAAAGAAAGAATACATCATTTAGCCAGCACTCCTCCACCAGCTGAAACACACTTCCCATTATCCCTATTGGCAAATATAATCTTCAGGGTGGTCTGAATGCCCCTCAAAAGACAGTCTACAGATAACTAGAGAAGTCTTCCACCTTAAAAAGCCTGAAATCCAAAAGGTACAAGAAAGTACATTAATGTCAACTGTACTTTTAGTGTGCAATGCAAACCAAATTACATTAGGTCAAACTATATGCCTGGATTTCCACAGAATGTTTTCTGAAAAGAATTCTTACTTATCAAGAACAACCCAAAATGAAACTTCTTCTGACAAAATAGAAGATTAAAAATCTCATGGGAAAAAAATTCTGTGGCAAAAAAAAAATCATAACTGAGACTTCTCATCCATACAGGGGAAAAAAAATGAATTTCTAAGACACATATTTAGGCCTATGTCAACAAATAAGATGGATTCACATTTCTCAACTGGAAACCAAACTGCAATACCAACATATTCTATCTGGATTCACTGTGTGTTTCACAGTGGCTGCAGCAGTGTCTTAACACAGTTTGAAATAAACTCCATGTGGCTCTTCTGCTCTTGCAAAGCAGAGCTAACCTGAGGCTGACCACCCATGACATTCCTTTCATACCCTTTAAACTTCTCTAGGAAAAGAATAAGAGTACTCAAAAGGACATGTGAATGAGCCATATCTGCTTTGCAGAAAAATCAGTGATTTTTTTAACCTCTCTGCTACTGGACCTTCATCCTGACAATGGCCATCTTTTCATACACTGGCATTCTTAGAAAGAACGCACCTGACGACTCTTCTCTGAAGTATGTTATGTAGCATGGAAGCAGTTAAACATAGCTTACAGATCACAGCGCATCTAACAAGGTGCAAAACGTCTCCTCACATCTTTGAAAGTGCCCTGGGTAATGATGTCACAGAGCATGAGTGGATCTACTAGGCAAACCAGTAACGTCAACCAGCACAATGATTTTAATAAATAACCAGCAGAACACAGGTGCATGAAGGGATACTTGCAGACATATTTTCACATTTCTGACACATAGTCAAATACAATTCCTTGCGATTGTTTTATATTAGAAACATTCATAATATTGGAGCATAAACTACGCTAACAGCAGAAAGCTTTAGCCAAATCAGTATCCTAAAAAAATCAAGCAACCCTGAAGACAATTCAGGATTCAAGACAATTCAAGACAAAATCTGAAGACAATTACAAGTTAAATGATGGTGAAGGTAGCTTAAAAAGCAGCTGTGATATAGTTACTCAACAAGACCTAGAAGCTAATAAGAAACATTTCAATGAAAATTTATTCGATAATCACTCAATAGATTGGATGGGGAAAATGCATACATTTTCCTCTTGCAAGAGATTTTTCTTACAAAAGTCATTAGAAATTGTAGGCACTCACATTGTGAAAGCGAGTGGCATTACCTATGTATGTCTAGACAACAGTCCTTTTATTGACTGAAGCATAGCTCTCAGACATCCAAGCAAGTTCAGGTACCACAAGCATTTCACTTGCAGTAGTTCAGGCTGGATTACAGTGCCTCAAAGACTTAAAGCTATGTTTAATATCTCTGTGATACAATGCAGACTTATTTCTCAAGAGAAAAATCTATTCTGATCAACAAGAAAGGAAGGCATTTTTCAATTGCATTAGCTCAAAATGCTTAGCAAAGAATGACTGGAAATGCTTTATGAAGTCACCGAGCTGTGTATGCTTTAGTTATTGTGAATTAAAAGAGCTTATTAATTTAAAGACAATAGCAATTCCTGAATAATTCCACATAATAACAGTTCTTCCAGAAGAGACATCATATGTTCACATGTCACTCAGCTTCAAAGTAAGTAAAACTAAACAAAACTTTGAAAGTTTTTATAGGTAGTAATCACAAAATATAAACTGCCCACACAGAGGCGAGATCCTCATGGACTGTTAGTATTAGCAAACAAAAGCATCAGTGTTAAAATGTGTTAGCTAGGTACACTGCTGTATCTGAAGAGAAACAGAAGTTGAGGGACACCCTTTTTAATAGCAAGATGCACTTGGCTGTCCAGACATATACTAATCCAATCAGAGATAATAATTAAGCTCTACTTTTAAACAATGTTTTGGAAAATGTTAAAGTATATAATAAAACTTACACACATGATAATCTAGAAATTTTTATCTTCTCCTCTGCTAAGTGAATTATGTTTGTATTACTGGAAAGCTGCAGAGAAGGATTGCACCACCTTAATGGAATAAAGACAATTTTAGAAAAACTCAGGCTTTATCATTGTGAGTTTTAAGTGTATTAGAAAAGCCCTTGATGTTAAGTGAGAATAGATTTTCAGAATCACATGTGTGGTGGCGTGAAAAGTCGATCATTGACTCCTCATTCACCTCTGACATGCTACCTCAGGACTGATGTTTCTTTTTTCTCCCTAGAAAAGTAGATTCCTCTCCTACCACAACACCTAACCTTGTGCAACTACAGACTAGACAAGATACAGCCTTGCAGGAGCAGCAGCTTTTCTATGCTTTGGCAGTGTCATGCCTTTGAACTAGTTACTGAATTGCCACAGAAAAGAAAAAATTCTATTTTTTTCACTATTACACTTTTTCTCCTGATAGACCCACAGCCTTATAGTTGTCACAGTTCCAAGATCTCAAAAAGATCGTTTATACCTGATACTGCAAAAGACGACTTTTTGTAACTCTCTGATGTATCTGTATGCAAGCGAGGCACTCAACTTTACAGGGGAACTCCAACGCTGCTCTGTTAACATTGGTCTCCACTATACATAAGCATCTGCAATACTGTTGCTTAATTTTGTTATGAATTATCTAATTGTGCATATTAGCACACAGTGTATAACAAAGATACAAACAGCACTTAAGACTTTTTCATTACTATGGTTTACAAGTGCTACTATATCACATGTACATACACATAAATATTTAGCTGGATGTCTATGATGACACAACATATTGCATTAGCTTCTTGCATTACATTATAGGTGAACTGTGCTCAAACTATCTTTGATCATGTCCTACTGGTCTTAATGATCTTGCAGTCCAGTGACATTTCTAAGCCCAGGAACAGACTCTTAAGTTTTCAAAAAATACTCTTCCACTGGACCTGCGTCACTGAATTTGATTGAAATATTTCTAAATCATTCAGTTAATATAATGCAGGAATAAGGAGAAACAACAGCAATAAAATTATTAGCAATGACAATGAAATGTTACCTACAAATTAAATAGCCACAATTTCATTCCCATTGTTTATATAAAAAAACATACAATTTGAAGTCAGTAGGAATCTGGACACAGACTAAAAAGTCATCAGGGAGGGACAGGTTAAATCGTACAGAGTTCTGCTTCAGAACTAACTTTAAGAAACAAGTATTATGGTACAGTGGCTATATGTCTTCACTTCAGACACTGGCTCAAAAAATGGGAACCCTAAGAGTCTTCAGAATAGTTTCAAGAAGTTTTTGAAATAGAACTTAAGGTCCAGGTCTCTGTAAGAAAATATACCAGCCATGACTTCAATACACTGCACGACCTCAATATACTGGTGGTCCCAGTTAAGTTGTTTTAGTGCTGCAGGTCATTCTGCAGCAGTTTCTTGGAAGTGGCTGCCATACAATTCTACCAGACACTAGCCCATTAGTGTGAACCACCACATTAAGCAGTTATGACCAATGCCAAGTATGCCAATTTATGCCACCTAAAGTTTTGATCTTGCTTCAGCAAGAGTTTTTCATTTTCTTTAATTAATGAATTGGACAAATCTTTTTTTAACATGGCACTAACATTAACATAGGCGTCAGCAGATTTATCACTTCATACAGTTTACATTCAAACACCGCGTTCAGAAGAGTTCTGACCAAACCGTACATTTGTATTGTTATACATGTTTCCACAGACAGCCCCAAATGCTATGTAGTGTATGCATATTTTATTTTAATATTATGCCAGCCACATCCTGCTGCAGGAAGTATCTGCAGGGGGAAAACACGCATACATGATTCTTTTTATCCCTTTTACTCTTTAAACCTCAATAAAATAAGAATGAATTGCTAAATATGTTATTTCATACTAAAAGGTCTATTCTTTTATACAGGTCACCCCTATCCCTCCCTTCATTAAAAACTGGAGAGTAGTCGTCTTCATAGAAAGAACAGATATGGTAAAACACAATTTAACTAATATAAAAGGCAGCTTCCAAATCATACTGTTGAAAAGCATCAAGGATATATTACATCCCAATATTCAGCAAGGAGATCAAAGTTCTTTATGCCTTTATAGGCATATTGATGGGGTGTCTCCCTTCCCTCAGGATATGCTTTGTGTCATGCCAAGTGCCAACCAAGAGCACAAACCTTAAATAAGGAACACGTTTTTCTGGGCATGGCACACACAGATCCTGAAGCAGACATGGTAAATACTGACAGCAATAAATCACTGCAACTGTTAAACTGAATTGAATTCATATTTTTCACTTCTGGTATGTTTCCTAAGTGTAAGATAAAATGGCACCATGATGGTACAAAACATGGAAAATTACCTGCTTCACTCACCTACAAAAGCAACAGTAATAAATATGCTTTGTTATCAAACATGTTGGGTGATACTACATAACTAACTACTTTAGTAAGTTATCATTAACTTTTTTTTTTTAAAGAACACTTATTTTTTCATTCTTACACCTGAGAAATTTAATTGTACAACAGCAAATTACTATTTATAAATAAAATCTTGGGACTGTTACTTAGAATTGAGAATCTTAAATTCATAATTTTTAAATCACTTAATTACTTACTCTATAGCCCACAGTCAAAAAAACCAAACCAAGCCAAAATCCAAACCAACAAGTGAAAAAACAAAAGCTAAACAACAATAAAGGTGGGTTTGCTTTAGCTAGGAAGTTTTCATAATTTTTTTAAAATACCTTCTAACTGAGACAGTAAAAAGATTCACGTAGCAACAAGAACTTCAGTGGGTATTTAATAAATATATACTGGTTAAAAGTCAACACGAAAATTTAGGCAACATAAAAAATAATTTGTGGCTTGAGTTTCTTACCCTGCTACAATCTTGAAGAGCTTCCATGCTTTTCATGATTAAAAGAAGATAGCATAGCAATAGACTTTGGAAGCTGAAGTGGTATAAAGTTTGAAAAAACTTCCCCTTGCAAATCATCGAACACCTAATAAGAACAGAGTACCAAATTAAATTAAAAAAAACAAATTACATGAAAGACAGACATGGCTGCTGTCATTGTATGTAGCCACGAAAAAGGACCAAAGTGCAAAGGAATGCATCTCTTGCTTTAGCCTTACGCCACTTAGATACATACTTAATTACATTCCAATAGCTTAATTATATTCCAATAGGTATTTGAGAGTTAATTACTTATGGTTTCACAAGAAGATATAAAAGATCTTTATAAAGTTACCTTCACACACACAAAACAGGAGATCATGGGAAAACCTGACTAAGGTGAAAAAATGATGGGGCCCTAGAGATATCCTAGATACACAGCAGCAAGAAGCAAATCTATGTATAAAGGACTTGTATATCAAGAACTTGTGTGGCAGAAAGTCCTATACATTGATATCTAAACTACTAGGAGAAATAGGGTTTAGAACATTGCTTTAAAAACATCACATGCTGTTTTAAAGATCTATTGATCCCCTCTGCACATCTCGAGGTAACAAAGTTACTTTGTAGTTGACCCAATAATATAACAAAGATCTCCCAGGCAGTGGATTTACTAAAAAGCCTTTCTGCATTTTTTCGTGAAAACTGAAAGATAGTTGAAGGTCTTGAAATAACAGGGATAAACGGTATGTAAGTACATATGCTTAATAACCACACACTGTAATTACACAATAATCCCATTTTTCTTCCAAATTACATGTCAATAAATCTTTCTCGCTGCACTATAAATTCCAAGGTCATGGACAGAGGTGTTTATTAGTATAATTACAATGCAGCAATAACACCATTAAGCTTTTAGATCCCAATATTGTTCCATTTATTCTCCCCTCCCCCCAGGGGAGGTACATAGTTCCTACAAATGGAATACCCAGAAAATATTGGAAGTTACTTTTAAAAGACTATAAAAATGCTCTGGTTCATGCAACTACTTTGTTAAAGTTTTCTTTATTTAATCTTTCACAGAATGTCAAATTATTTTTTTTTAATAGCACAGTACAGCAGACTCAAGATAAGAAATATTCTCTAAAATAGGCAACATTACTGCACTGTAAAGATATAACTAAAGCATTCTAGATTTCGCTGTGTGCCAGTCATCAATATACTAGACCAACAAACTCAAAGTCTTAGCCATCTGTTCAGAAGGAACTTAAGAGTCCAAATTATTTACTCTTGTTTCCACATCAGTTTCATTATTCCTGGGCACAATTTAACGTGTCTTAGTTACTTGCCTTCCTCTGCAAACTACCAGAAGGCCACTCAAGTGTGTGATTAGTAAAATGACTATTGAAATCAGATTCCTGAATCAGACTAACATGATCAAACTTACTCCGTAGTTTTCTAAAGAAGGGAACGTCTATTCTTAGTTGGAAATTAACTCCTGGTCATAATTAGCTTTCAAAGATTAACTAAGTGATGTTATGTAATCATGACTTATTCCAGTGTTCTCTCTCAGTGCCTAAATTACACCCAAATTATTATAAACGTGAGAGCATCTTCCTCGGTTATCTTAAACTCTTTGACACATTAAAAATAAAATACAAATTTTTCTAACATAAGGATGTCTTTTCTTATTAGATAAATAATGTTTACACCTGACTAGATTGAACATAAATGTAATAAACTGACAATTCCTTTCATTCTTCTCTCCATGTAAAGTAGAAGGAATTTCGGAGATTATTTTATTATTTTCTTACTATACAAAGATAGTAAAGAAATTGCCTGACAAAACCAGCCCAAATAATATTCTTACTGCTAACTAATCAAATATTTTGTAGTAGGACAATTTAAAAAGTAACAAAAAGTGTTCACCTGGTATGAATATCTGTTCAAATTCCAATGTAAAATCTTAACATTGCTCAAGTTACAACGAACTATTCTGTTATATTACTGACATTTAACTTGCAAAACTGGAGAAAAGAGGAACTGCAGAGAAATTAAACAGTAACACAATGGTAATGCCAATATCTTTCCAAAATAAGAGTTTTTAATTAAGCTATGTTTGTGTGACTCATACTGCAAAATCTTGCATTGTTGTACTGAACTTCATGTTAATGCAAACACATAACTAGTTCATAACCACAAATTTTAACTTTATTCTTTTTCCTATTGTGCTCATTACTTACATATTTTCCAGAAACCCTGTCTCAGAAAAGTTCAGGCAGACCTTCAGCAACTTGGTTGCTAGCTGCTTGGTTGCTTCATTGAGGACTATGGATCAAATACAATACTTTTCTAAAGGCCACGTACTGACCTCAGTCCCTCCAGACTACTCATGCTGATACTAACTGATGAATGTTATAGGCACAAAACAAAGGAAACACACAGACCTAACAACCTGGCTGGAAATAAGTTTGTTCTGTGAGGAAACACAGGGATCAATATTCCTAAAGACGTGATCTCTAAAGTGGAAAAAGAGCAGGACAACCCTTGGACCCTGAATCTTAGAGGCTAACCAGAGAAGCAGAGCAAGGAGAGCTGTGCACTACAACATAAAGAGCTGCTTTCAAAGCACTAAACAGAATAGAGTACAAGTATTTATCTCCAAGAGAAGATTTAATGCACACATTTGTGATATTAAAAAAGACAATAAAGCAGACAGACAATAAAATAAACGAACTTCATGGACAAACCACAGAAGAGAAATTTAAGGTGAAGTTTAAGTTTACATATCTGAAGTGCAGACTGAGCAACAGAATGCGGACTTCATCACAGTCCTCTTCTCTTTCCTTCTGTGAAGAGAAGCTCTCAAGTCCAGTCCACAACAGGATGTTTTCTATGTGTCTCTCCTGTTATGTAAAGATAGCAGCTGCTAGAAGGAAGCCTGGGAAGACTATCCCTTCTCAGATGCCTAAATTCCATGTACAATGTTTTGCAATCTTTAAACAAGAAAGCACAAAGGACCAGCTCCAGGGCAAGTCTTTAGTTGACCTAACTCTTTGAAGACTATCTATCTAAGAAGTTATCAGTAGTAGAAGTTATGTAACAGACAAGAAGAATAAGCAGTCTTACTTATTTTACAAATAGCATTAATGCAAACTGAAATACATGACAAAAATGTTTAACCTGTAATTTACTGTAATAAGAAAACATACGACCTCCTTTGACTAAGAATACGGCAGATGGCAATGATAATCCATTCTTACCTACTTTGTAAATTATTTAGGTGTTCAGAACACAGAGTATGGAAACTGAAAAAAACATTTAATTAATGAATCATGAGTTTTAGTTTCTGACCTATTCAGAGGGGAGCTTGCTTCTCTTTAACATGCTAAAGTTGATTAATATAAATTCTCTATTAAGTTAGATGCTAATGGTAATCAGCTATACAGCTTTCTTTAAAGAACGTTCTTTAATTTAACTGGGCAAAGTACAGAAATGCCACTTCTTGAAAAACTGACAAACAAGTTTTTGGGAATCAACAGTATCCTTCAATGCACCCAATCCTAACCCTAAAAGTTGTTCCAACACAAGAAGTCAAAGTTTAAAAAAAAAAATAATTCAAAACCTATTTCAGTTCTTATCATGACTGTAATCTCTGCTGTTCTATTTGAGAAGCATGAAAATCACTTAGTCTTCCTCATATAAGTGAGGCCTTTTAACCTTTCTAAGAGGTAGAATACTGCATCATTTGCACAAATAGACAACTACAAAACTGACTTGCATAGTGTGTGCAATGGTATTAATAAAAGAAATCATATAAATAATTGAAAAGATTTTTCAGGGAAAATATGTAGTTATAAATGTATGAAGATGAAAAGCAACGAAATACAGCAATTTGTGTACCACCTTCACCTAAAATCCACATCAAGAACCGAGAGCCTGCTCAGGGAAAACATCCACTTCTAACAAACCTGGAAATCCCAGTCTAATCAGATTCTAATTAATTTGGATGTGTCTGTTTAGCAAAGGATACTACACTTTCTGAACACAGAATATGCATATAATGATTTATATGAAATAGCTAGTAGAAATAAATGCTCCAAACCTTCCCATCAGAAAATGTTTTTCTCTGAGTATTATCAAAGCACTTGGATGGGATTCTTTTCTCACTTTTACTGTCATAAACCAATGGCAGCTTCACTAAACTCAGCAGAGTAAATACACCAAATTTAGGGTATCTTCTTCTAAAACATGTCTTGAAGACCATTTTGAGGTAGATCAGTAGCAAGTTACATGATTTAACATATATTGCACTTGAATGCACACAGAGTTATTCATTAACAATTTATACGACATGGTCCATAAATTAAACCTTAAAAAGATACTGTTTTTATTACAAGCACTAACAGGTACTAAAAGGAAGTAAATATACACACAGTGCCTGTCAATAGGAAGAAAAAGTATTTTACTGGAACTAAGACATGCTTCTATAAGGATTAAAAATTATCTCTGCTACAGATGCCTGTGTAGCATTTGTGTAAAAGTTTCTCTTCTAAGGCAGGGGAATCAGAGCTACTGATTTACCTCTTCTAATAAAAAAAGTGGTGTAAAAGAGTTGCTTAGTTCTAGCTGACCTTGAATGCAATTGGCTACCTTGGATGTCTCTATGGTATATGCCATTAAGAAGATAAAAATATACAGGATTAAAATCTGAACCGATAAAGCTAAGAAATTAAGTATTACTCCTTTAATAAGCCTACTTTATGAAAGTACATGAATACCAAAATATCTCCTTACTGATTGCTGTTGAAGTATGAATAAGTTTAAAAATAAGTTATCAACAGCAAAAGTATCCAATATTTTATTTTTCCTCTTGTTACCTGTTTAAAAACTATGAATAAAGAATTCAAAGCAAGTTTTTTTACTCCATGACCCTCTACGCCATCTGAAATCACTTGTACACCATGACATTCTCCAACATTTTATATATACTTAGTTTAGACTGATAGATTATTTTGTATCTTAAGATGAAGATGGAGGCATAGTTTTTCTACTGTATTTTTTCAGTGCAGCAGTTCTTTTTTTCTGTACTTCTGTACTATTTAAGAGTTTAAAAGCTTATGCAATTGTAAGAACAGTGGTTTACAAGGTCAGGATTGATTATTGCAGAGATGAGATAGTTCCACTGTACTGCAAAACAAGAGCTAAAAAAAAAATCCCAAACATTTTAAGTCACAAAAAACGATCAGCCAAGAGAAAAAGGTCTGTCAGTTAAAACGCCAGGGCAGAGACCGTTTTTGTCTGTCAGGAATAAAGCCATGAATAAAGTGGGATTGTGGTAAACTGTGGGAGAAAAAAGCTCATGAAAAACTTCAATTTCAAAACCCCAAACATGTAGAGCTCAAAATAAAAAAAAGTCCGTTTACCCCTTGGCATCAAAGTAGTTTGTGTTAAACTTTCACTTGAATTCAGGAAGTACTTACTCAACACAGGTTTGGAACTGTAAAAAACAATGATAAAAATTGAAGACGAGATGATGATTTAGGAAGTATACACTATAAAATCATGTAAAAAAAAAAAATCAAGAAACATTAGATCATGAATGTGTCCTGCCATGCTACCACAGCTGATCTTGTTTCCTTCCTTGGTACAGTCACAGATACAGGCTGTTACAACTACAATGCAATTTTGTGCTAACTATTGTAGTAAACATCATGAAGGAATTAAAAGACATCAATCAGCCTTCTGGAATTTAAACAGAAGTTTAGGGACAGTACACAGCAACAAGTCTACAATTGAAATTTGGCTCAAAACTCCTCCATGGAAAGGACTGAGAATTATGGAGTAATACATTCAGAAAACCAAACCAGTGTAACTGTAAGTGGTAAGCTTCAGCTCTAAGGCTTATTTTGTCAAATTCCTTTGCCTTCATCCTAACACAACAGCTGTATTATTACATTGTAGTATATCTTCACAACTTTCAGCTATAACCAAGCATTTTACACTATATCAAGTTGTTTCAGTAGCAAACAACTGCTAGGGGGTCAGATTTAGGATCACTGCTGTCTCAAAAAAAATTGTATCTAGCCTTTAATTAATAAAAAACAGAAGCTGTGCAATCTAATTCAGTATTCAATAATCCGTATAATAGATTTGTTTAAAGCTCCATCCTATATTTTAAATGCCTACAATTGACTTTTTGTTTAGTTTCCTCTGAACAAATGTAAAGGTATGTTTTACATGTGAAGTAAAACATGCTGAAATACCATGCATTAATGCATAAAGATTAAACCCTAATGAATATTTCAAATAACATCTGTCTTCTATTCCTTCCTTTTTTATGATCCTAATATTATTTGAACATCTTGAATCATGTATTTCCCACAGAAATCAAGCACAAGTCTAATGGCTTATATATACTGCAGTTGTATCTGAAACAAAAAAGCAATAGTATTAACAAGCAACCTGACTTAAACAGGCAAGTTTATTCTTACATTGAAATGAAACACCCAAAGTTAGGGGACTGGAAAGGAGGAAAAAAAACATTAAAACCAACAGGTAAACTCGAGATGTCATTGTCTTTCACCCTTAGTGAGATAAGGCATTTTTAGTAAATAATACTACTAATGAAAACCCTCCTTAATAAATTTTATAACATCCTTCAGCTTCCTCCACTGTACATCAGTTCAAACTTCAGCTCCGCTACAAGTCATCCTTCTTGACATCCATTTTCTCTGTTACGTTTTCAACAATGGTTTCTGACATTTCTACTAGTTTTGTAGCTTGTATCTTTTTGGTTCTCCTCCCGCCTCTTGACATTTCTTATCACTTCCTCCCTAAACCTTGCTCAGATTCACAAGATTCAATTTCTCAGAATACCAGTGAAGCAGTCTCTTTGGCTCAACTATCAATTCACAGAACACTGGGAGGTGTAAAGGCAGTAGTAGGGCTGAAGAGCAAATATAAACAGCAAAGCTTGCTTTAAATGAAAAATAAATAAAAGCTGCAGAGCTCAGGTCACCACACATTACTGGCCTGCCATCACAAGGTTCCTTCTCTTCCCACATGAGATATCCACCTGATTTCAAACCTCTTATTCTCTCTCTGCTCCTGATTTGCTATCAGAGATTCTGATAACATCACCTCTTCCCTCATTACTCTGTGTCTGGGGAAAATTCTAAATCCTGGTGAAAAAGGATGTTTCTCTACTCTCGCATACCATATTCCAAACAGACAAACGCATTCTCTACCCTAAGACTATATTCAGGAAACAGCTAATCCAGGTTTAAAAGTACTCCTATGATCACTATCAAAAAACAAAGTATTCCTGTATTCCTTGCTTCATTTCTTCTATAGTCTGCAAAGACCTCATGATAACTGGAACTGCTGTCTCTTACGTATCACGTAAAAATCAGACACTTCACAGATTACATATATTGCTGTACACCGCCCAGTCCCAAAGGTAGAAAAAGGAAGTTATACCTTTAAGTTTCATCTGAGTACGCTAAGATTCCAACAGAGCGAGCAGTATGTGTGCATTCACTCCTATAATTTTATTTGCAGAAGAAATGCACAACAGCATCCTGGCCTATATCAGGAATAACATGGTGAGCAGGACTCGGGAAGTGATCATCCCCCTGTACTCAGCACTGGTGAGACCCCACCTCGAGTACTGTGTTCAGTTCTGGGCCCCTCACTACAAGAAAGACATTGAGGTGCTGGAGCGTGTCCAGAGAAGGGCAACAAAGCTGGTGAGGGGTCTGGAGCACGTGTCTTATGAGGACCAACTGGGGAAACTGGGGCTGTTTAGCCTGGAGAAGAGGAGGCTGAGGGGAGACCTTATCACTCTCTACAAGTACCTGAAAGGAGGTTGTAGAGAGATGGGGACTGACCTCTTCTCCCTAGTGACAAGTGATAGGACGAGAGGAAATGGGTTCAAGTTAAGCCAGGCGAGGTTTAGGTTGGATATTAGGAAAAATTTTTTCACTGAAAGGTTTGCCCAGCATTGGAATAGGCTGCTCAGGGAGGTGGTGGATTCGCCATCCCTGGAGGCGTTTAAAAAAAGGGGTAGACAAGGTACTTGGGGACATGGTTTAGAAGTGGTTTTTGTCAGGTTAGGTTAATGGTTGGACTCAATGATCCTAAACGTCCCTTCCAACCTCAACAATTCCATGATTCCATGATTCTATGATTCGGCTTATTCACCAAAAGGTAAATTGCTGGTGCCTATTTCAGAAGGATAATCATCTTACCTTTACAGTTTCACTTAAGACTTCATTTTTATCTGCTTCTTCACTGGAGTGCAATTCTAGTTTATTATTTAACTCCTGTAGCTGTTGCGCCTGTTCATTCAAAAGCACTTGTGCTTGATGCTCCCGATGTAATGCATTATTTAATTCTTCACATGCACTTTCAAACCTCTCATGGGTGATCAATTTCTGATAAGGGAAATAAATGGTGTTTGATTGTGTAACTGTATTCACTTGTTTACATGCTTGACTTTCAGAATTCTGCTTGCAAACATATCAAATTCTAAAACAAAGGTGCGCTAAAGATGCACAGGTTTTTTTATCATGAAGACAGATCACTGAACAATGAAACAGCAGGCAACTTTACTCACTGTACTTTTTCAAAAAAGCATTCAGGGTACTGTAAACAGAATGCATTCATTATTCTATTAAAATTAGCACCCCTGGTTATAAAGAATCAATATTTAGAAGGAAATAAGCAGGTCAATGTCCCAGTTTTCAGTGCCTATCTTACTAATCCTTGTACACATCTTCCTGGACTCTCTCTCCTCTCCCCAAAAAGTTCCAGAAAGAAGAACTAATTGAACAGGGAAAATCATCATCTACATATGAACAACAATCTAAAATGTAACAATGTCATCTAACTGTCCCAGAATTGTAAGCGGAAAAAAGAAAAACCTTAAGAACAAAACTGAAGATGATGAGAAGGGACAGTTCAGTGAGTATAACAGGGAACAAACCGACAATCCACAAAATGGCATCAATCCCTCAAACACCGTGTCCATTACTTGCTATATCATGTCTTCAAGTTGTTAAGGAACATTTATCTTTTCTCATTCCTGCCAGAAAGTGCTATTTACAGGTTAGTGAACCCATAGCGTTTAAGTAAATCCATCAGTGACAGCAAAGGTTCAGAGGGATTTGGTGCACGTGTGCTACTGAGAATGTAGAAGAGGGCTTGTTTTTCTGTGCCATAAGCGCTCTCCTTCAAGGAAGCAGCCACACTCAAATTTGCACTGAGTAGCTCAGGATATAACCCATACTCAAAGATACAGTAAAATGTCTATCATAATATTCAGCAATATCCATGCGGAGTTTAATATACTACATTTATGCTTTATGAACTTCTAATGAACATACTTATTGGATACCCTCATTCCAGCTGACTTTACTCTGTTGAAGTGAAATCTATAAATCCTTTTACAGTATATAAATCACACCAACATTTTCAACATATGGAAGAAAACCTGGGCTGCTGAACACCAAACATGTAGTTTACACAGAATACCCCATTCTACAAATCAAAGAGAAACTCCAGTGGAAAGGATATACTTCCAAATACATCTGACTTATAGTTTAGTGACATTTACAAGGCAAGTTTTCTGGAAAATTCTATTAATAGTAGATTGATTTTTTACTTGTTTTTCAGAAGAACACAAACCAAAAAAAGTGTAAAAAGGAAGATCTCTTGTAAGCAGTCTCCTCTAAATCAAATATACTTACAGATTGCTTAAAGAGATTTAATTGCTCTTGCAGGCTCTGGGCTTTGTCAGCTTCTTTTTTCAACTCACTGAAATTCCATTTGAATTCTGCAAGTTTTAGGCGCAGTGAGCGGCGTTCCACCTCTGCTGTATGAAGTCTTTGTGTAAATTCAAATATTTGCTTCTGCAAGGATGCTATGCTTTTCTGTTAGTAAAGAGAAACAAAGTCAGGTGCTGTAAAATGTGCTATTTTAGGAATACAATCAATGACATTTAATACCCAAGCGAATTAGATGAAGCTGTCATTTTGTCCTCCACCTCCAAAAGACAGACACGAGTTCAAAAATGTGAATTCATTTCACCTGCTGTTGAGGGTTATTGAAAATTCTGGTTTTTAAGGAAGTACCTGTTTTCACATAAGGCCCATAATAAAATACAGATTATGTGAGAAAGAGTTTATCCTTTCATTTTGGTTAAAGGGAAGATGTTTATCTTTACTGAAAGACAGAAGAGTTAAGAAGGAGAAAATAAAAAAAAAAAAAAAAAAGAATGAACCTTAACATTTAGTTCAAGACAAAAGCAAGTTTGTTCTTATACAGCAAATACAATTTTCATACAACTTCAAAAAAATCTTTGTCTTGGATACATCAAATCTCTTTTTTAAATTCTTTGACAATGAAAGAAAAGATCTATTCACACCCTAATGCTTTTGGGTGTTGCAAATGAATTTCTGATTCTCTGTATAGTTGACTTCAGTCTAATGGACGCAAACAATCTGAAACAAAGTTAATGGTACTATCAAGAGAGCTTCACCATAACACTTATGCTGTGAGCCTACTGTTCAGATGAAGTAGCACTATAAATATGCATACCAGAATGGGTAGTCTGTCATACAATCCAGCTTCCAGGGCCTGGGTATTTATTTTATGAAGTCCATGAGCCAGCCTCTGTACCAAGGAGTCTTTCTCCAGATAAGTAATGCTCCTGCTGCTGTCTAGTGGAACAGTCTCCATTATTACATTCAGCTTGTCCATAAGTCTTGAAAAGGAGTTCCTGGCTGCACTTACAAGCAAGTGTCTGGAAAGCCATGGCTTTGGATCTTTAAGAAACAACAACAAAAAAAGAAACATCAAGTAGGTTATTAGTTTTGAGTTTTTCCAGTGGAAAAAAGCAAGAACAACAAATAGCATCTTTAAAATACTCAGTAAGAAATTTCCGTTAAAGAGGGGAAGATTGAGCTCACAGGAATATCTCAGAGAGACTTTGGGACAAATTCTGTATTTAGCAATGAACACTTCTATAAATCTTTGAATGGAAGGGTAGGATAGGATTCTAAAGAATTGGATTTGTGTGTCAGAGAATAATTTTCCGGTTGTTTTTATGTTCTCCTCCAATACTATACTTTAAGTCTTTTTTGGGTGTTCTAATTTCGTAATTCAAAAAACATGTAAGATGGATGCAAGAAAATGCAAGCCAGGTCAAATATGTCAGATGTGATAGTACATGGTAAATCATTTTATCGCAATATTTACAATGCAAATTTCTGAGGGTTTCCTGACTCCTCTTCCCTCCTGTCTATAGATGTCTAAATCATTTGCTGTTCAAAATTAGTGAGGCTTGGTACCTTAATGCCATACTATTTATATTCTGAGACAAGAGAATATAATTTACCTTATTCCAAGGCAATTAAAATTTTACAGCTACAATTACTTATTTCCCCACAGGATTTTGGTAATCATCCTTCTCATATAATGGACTTAAGGCCCCAGCACACCCAACATGTCCTGCTTACTGCTAGATTCATCAGGTCTGTAATTAATAATTGTGTTTAATGTTGATAAATAAAATTGTCAGTGCTCCTTCCACTAATTGGTATTCCAGATAACAGTTAATAGGTTTATTTATGCCTTAATAAAAGTCTTGTAATTTAGTTTTCCCTCTGCTAGGCAGGTCTTAATCTGTCATTACTTGTCTTATGATACTATCAGTGTAAGATGACAAGCATGGAAGAGCTTATTTACATTCAGTAGTACAGCAGATCTCCTGTTGCTGCAGTGAATTAAATATTTACTTAGGAGTATAAACAGGAAAAATAATCACAGCTTTTTTAAGTTAAAGAATTTCTTTTTATACAGTGTGATGATAAAGACAAAGGTTCAAAGCAAACAGAACATGATTATTGGTATTTTTAGATTATGATTCTCATCATAAAGAATTTATCAGTTCCCTGCTCTGGCGGGGGGGTTGGACTAGATGATCTCCAGAGGTCCCTTCCAACCCTGACTATTCTGTGATTCTATGAGAGACGAAATTTACCTGTAAGTAACAAAAAAAACAAAAAAGCACATAGTAAAGTCCAATACTCTTTTCAAAGCCATTCTGCTGCTTGGTTTCAAATACCACCATTCCAATGATTCCAGTGCTTAACTGGAGTACCGTTTTTGAGTACATGCTCTCCCTAATCCCAGCGAGTAGTAAATCTGTCTTTTCTTCATGTCTAAGCACTCCTTCTATTCATTTCTAAAGCTAAAAAATCTTACCCAGCATGTTTATCTTGCACTTCAACTAACAAAACATCCTTTG
>VZSZ01006774.1:18090-63224 GCA_013398815.1 Ibidorhyncha struthersii | reverse complement strand
AAAAAAAAAAAAAAATATTATTATTCTCATACCCAGAAGAAACTGCTATTCTAATGCTCTGTCTACTTTGGCCAAGTCTCTTCTCTTTTCCTTATGTTGGTTCTCTATTTCTGATCACTTAAAAGATAAGCTACTTTCATCATTTGAACTCTTATCACAGGTTATCCTGTCCTACCTGTCTTTCAGTTTCAAAGACCATCTCTTTTCTCCAGACATGATGCATTCACTAGTTTGAATGGTTAGTTAAATTAACCTAAAATTAAAAGAACATCATTTGTACTGCCTTCCATGTAAGATGACAACAAAACCTTCTAAAAAACTCTCCTTTGAGGTGATTTTTGGTAAATAACTAAACAAGTAGACTGTCAACGAGCTACTGTTCCTTCATTTTTCCTAGTATTTCCACTTGGTATCTCATTTTACATGAGATCGTTTGCCTGCCAGACAACACCATATTTCTCCATATGTGCAGTACCTAGAATGGCAGTCCCCTTCCCTGTGTCTAGAATCTCCAGTTTAACTGTATTAAAAACAAATTAATAATAATAGTTCAGGCAATTGTGTTGTAGCATTTTGAAACTATCTTTCAATTTCATAACCAGGATTCCCGCTATTCAGTATACTACAGTATCCACAACTTAAGGCAGTTTCTTGGGTTGGGCAATAAAAAGCAAATCAGAAAATCTGTTTATTTTTTTAATGAAAAGCAGTTTGGAGCAAATATACAGAAGTACGTTGATGCAAGTTACTGACTCCTTTGAAAGACAAAATGAGAATACAATGCAATTACACAAGTAATGGTATCTATAAACATTGGGAAGAGAACATACGGTGTAAGTATATACATTTTAAGTACCTGCCCAAGAAAGATCAAGGAATTAAAATGAAAGCATTACATGATGTACATTGTGATGTGTATAAGAAATTATTAACACAAATACAGGTACATCACAAACAGTAATTAATTCTTACATTGAACAAATGAAAAAGAGTGAAAAGTGGCAAATTTTACTTCATTTACTTCATTTTACTTCATTGTTTACTCTGTGTTGGTGAAACAGAACAGTCAGCAGGATGAACTTACTAGTACTGCACAAGAAAATTTTCATGCTAAGCTTGAAAAGCTTTGTGTATGTCACAATTGATGATATTTGTATTCAAAAAACTTGACCTTTACTTTCTCTGGTTTATTGCAGTACAGATTCTCTTCAAACAAACTGACAAAACTAACCTTACAAAAGCCAAACCACACCAAAACAGAAAACCCCAACACTTTAATGAACTTGTATTCAAACTGAAGCTAAGAGATCATTCCAAGACATGCTGGAATGAGAACCAAATCAATGAACAGTGTGAAGGAAAATGATCACGAATGTCAAACCAAAACCACATTTTTAAAAGTTAAAAACTAAAGAAGCGTGCCTCAAATCACCTGAGCGTACAAGCCTAAAAATTTCCAGTGTCATCTGAGTGATCCAGATTTCATTTCTCTCAGCTACCTCAAATGGTTCCTCAGAACCTAGCCATCTTTTAAAGTAATTTTTAAGACAGCAAACCATTCCATATTGTAGATCCAGATAGCACCTACTCTCTCCTGTGATGTGCAGTCTAATCTGGAACTGCCGTTATTTCACGATCTGAAGATAGTAAATGCCTCTCAGATTGCCTATTTACATTAAAAAAAAATTCAAAATCATTTAAGTCAGTTTGAAGGTTTAAATCCTATTTGAAATACGACTTACAGAACATAAAATAATTTCCTAAGTATACAAGCTTTCTTTCAAATATATTCCTTCAGAGCATTATCACTTCGATACTTCTGGAAGTTTCATGTCAAACTTTAGATTATTTATCACTATTTTTTGATCCAAAGGTTCTTGGGACACTTTTGATCTCATGAACAACGAAATTCCAAGTAATAAATGAGATGTTAGATCTTGAGGTTCTGTGAAAATGACTTAAAATAGAGATAAGCCGTGAAAGAATCACCAAACTGACTGGTCATAACATTCTCAGCATGGCTTTTCCTAATTCTCAAAATCTAAACTGTGTTGAGTGCAGAGATATCAACTAAACAGAGTCCACCAGAATTCTCATATACTTCAATACTGGCAAAGTATCATGAGGTTTAGGGTATTCTAACCAGTCACTTCAGCACATCAATGCTGCTGTAAAGTTTCTCTTGATTCTTTTTCAATTTGCTGTTCTTACTCAACACTCCATACACGGCAACACCTGAAGTATAAACCCCACAAATATTCTGAAACACAGTTCAAACTTTTTTTGTATGGATGTAACTTTAAGTTACTGGAAACAGGATGATCAAAGAAAAGAGCACCTGGAACTGAATCAAAATACTTCTGATTCAATGGCTGACTTCCATTACCAGTTTACTGTTCAGGCTTCTGGGAAACGTATCAGCTTCTCTCTGCCCTGCTATATCCCTTTATTCATATAAATTATCCTTTCTTTAATATCCTTTATTCTGTGACTGAATTGTTGGGACTTTGAAACTACCAGGTATCAAAGAACTAAGGATGACAGCAATGGAGAGGAACCAAGTGAGATCTTATACCAGTCCTCACTGCTAAGAAATTAAGGAAGATAGTTAACAGCTGGGAATCAAGAGGTGACATTTCCAGAGACTGGCACTAAAATTGTCCATAGGCACAGCAGAATTCTATATGAGGACTGAGAAAATTAAGGAATCTTGACACAAATCTAATTAATCATCTCCTTAGAGAGGGAACCCAGCAAACACAAAATGAGGACTGATATACGTTGTGAAAATTGACAGCATTTTATTTCTCTCTCAAAACCCACAAGATAGCAAGTAAACCAGGTGAAAATAGTATCCCTCAAATTCAACTGTTTTCCAGATTTGGAAATTCTAGATTCTTATAATATAAAACGCAGTAGGAAATTATTTCCTTTCAATCAGCAGTGGTAACGTCCCAGGTTGAATATGTGCCAGTGTTAGGGCCTGCACTTAAGAAATGCACAGATCAAATAGATAGAAATTATGTACATTTTCTCTATAGAAAAAAAGTTAGGTTGAGCTTCCATAAAATAATTTTGAATATTAGAAGGGTGGAACAAGACAACCAGGAAGCTTGTAAATATTAGTTCATTGGAAGGTTTTAAGAACAGGTTAGCCAAATATCTGTTGGTGTGGTGTAGATGGGTTTTTTTTCTATCTCACAACAAAGCAGGTAAAACTGTTTATATGCTTTCTAGAGGAACTCTCCAGCCTTCTGCTTCCATGACTCTATATACTGAAATGATAAAGTATCATATCACCAATTAAAGAAAAATAATCTGTTCCAACAATACAGCTCTCCAGAGACTTGATCCAGAATAGCTTAAATAAAATCCTAAAGATGGAAATTAAGTAACCACCCTGACAATTTTTTTTGATCTTCTGCTACAAGAATACAGATCTAAAATTACCTGGTTTGTTTACAATATCCTGTAATTCACTGACAGAACTGATTATGGCAGCAAGGAGGTCAGAACTAGTAAACCAGCTGAGTGCTTCAACACAGTGCATTTGTTCCTCTTCGCAACCTGTGAAACAGAATTGTAGCTAGCAATAAAACTGAATAACTTGGATAAGGCACACTACTATCTCCAGCTCTTTCAGAAATTGACCAAAACTAAGTATATAAGCCACAAACTAATTCTTCTTTCAGGACAATTTAGACTGTATTAAATATGATTCCAGAACCACTAAAACAGAAGGGTAGATGAATCTTCTAGATTGGGAAACATTTTTGATAGCATTTATCCTTGCAGGGGGAAGCATGAGCTGGTCTGGTAACAAAAAGGGGCAGAAAGACTACATAACCTCTAAAGAAAAATTTAGAAATCCTATACATATATTTTACCTGAATGAGAAAGGAACTTTTCATATTTTTAGTAGGAAATAAATATTAGAAGTTATTAATAAAAGAAGAGGAAATATATTTTTTAAAAAATGCTTATGGTCAATCATTTAGGAACATTAAAAGATACTTACCACAGAGAAGATGCGGTAGCACCTAGTTCTGAAATCCATAACTCAAATGTCAAAGGTATCTAACAGTATGAGTTCATGTGTGTAATTCTAACTTTTTTTTCAGTGCTTAACAGACTAAGCATTTCCTTTTAGGGGAAATTACATTTGTCAAGAAATTCAAAAATCACAGTTGTCAAATTGTCACTAAATTTGTTTTTATACTCTATTAATAATATGACTATTTGCTAATCACTAACCATGTAATTTGACATAACACTTATCAAAGAAGAAAACAATTTGCTTACTTGACAGATTACGCTTGTCTTTGGAATCTCCTATACAAACTAGAATTCCAATGCCTTCTTTGAAGCTATTTACCCAGGAGAAGAGGGAACGAGAAGACTGGGCTAAAATTTTAAGTCTGTTAGCTGCCAAAACTGCAATCACACCTCTTCGGAATACATAAATCAGGCCTTTGAATTTTCTTTTCTTCAGATTTGCTTCATCTTGATTGTTTTCCTCTACATCAGAAAGAGCATGAACTAGGGTCCTAATCTCCTGGTTCACTAATTCATAAATGTTGACCTGATCCCGGAGGAGGTCTCTTTGGGAAGACATAGCACACAAGCGGCCGTAGAGAGGATACAGGGCACCTGCCAACAGAGCACAGGCTGCCAGGAGAGATGAATGCTCCTTCTGAACCTGCATTAACATATTTTTCACAGATACATTTTCAAGAGCCAATTTCTCCTGTCTTTTTTCAAGGACATAGATTTTTTCCTTGTTTTTCTCTGCTGTTTCTTGGTATTCCTGGGGTAAGGGGAAAAAAAAACGAAACAAACAAACCCAGAAAAATATTAACTAGAAGATATTTTTTAAAATAACAAAATCATTTTTACCTACACAAAAGCTAAAATTATTTTTTTTTTCAGATTCAAGCAACACATTAAAGGAACAAGTTATTAGTAATGACTGTCGAAGTATCCTAGCAAACAGTTACAGAACCAGATACATGAAAACAAATCAATAGCATGCGGAAAATTTGCACAATCATCAACTACAGATGGACTCCAGATTTCTGACGATAATCCACTAGTACTGCAATAGCCTACAGAAGGTCCAACAGTACCTTGTTGTCCACAACACAGTTTTATGAATTGGCTTAACAATAAGCAATTACATGCTCCAATTTCAGAAAGAACATTGCTCTTCAAAGCAGAAAAGAAAGTTAGTCTAACAGAGAGGAAAAAAAAGAAGGAAGACTCTGGAAGATATACCTAGACAGATTGGCAGCAGCTGGGAAAGGGGAAGTAAAGGTGATCTCTTAATTACTTTGTAATCAACCCCCTACTTATATATTCACAGATTAATTAGGTCTCATACAGAACTGAATTTTCAGAAGAACTGTGTAATACAGATATTTTTTGTTTTGACTAGGGCCATTACTGATTTTTTTTAAACTTGCAGAACATTTTTCTTTTCCTCTATATGCCCTGAAACAGGGCAAGAGGGAGATTAAAAACAGTAAACTGGTGTAGCAAAATGAAGAGACTAACAAGCCAGGGAATGCCAGGACTAAGGGTAGACCGTGCAGACTGGTTGTTTTTGATAACGTGCAGTTCTTGTATATGAATCAAGACATTATGCTGCAACCTCAGAGACTTCGACTGGCTTCTTGATGCCTGAGAGTCCTCTGTGATTGGAACAACCACTTGAGACTCCATTTACACAGGATCCAGTGGTATAAGGAGATAATAAATTTTAGGCACTGTTCACAAAGAATCCACAAGCTCAAGTTAAATGCTTACACTCCAGTTACAATACATGGACACAAAAAGGCAAACATGAATGGAATGACAAGTCCGTATGATGAAGAGGAGGATTATGCTAAGCTTCAGCTACCTCTCAGAGCTACAAGCCATTTTGTTAAAAATGGGGTGAGGTTATTCCTGACAGCAGTGGCCAAAAGAGCAGTAAAATGGTGTCATGCAGCCACATTCCCATGTGTTTTATTTGGTAAAGGTCCCAAGCTAGTGGTCTGGGGGGCACGCTAGTTTCTTCTCCCTCCTCCATCCTGCAAGCACAACAGGGAGGAAAAAAAATACACCGTTCTCCCTAGAATGGAAATAAAAGATTCCATGCTTCTATAGAGATGTACAGTTCAGAATGTCAGTTCAGAATGTCTTTGACCAAATAAATATTTTATTATTTTTTTGGAAGAGGAAGAATTTGTACCATTATTAAAATACTTCCAGTGACACAAAAATAGAATAGGTAACTAAAATATTTAATTACAAAATGCAATTTACAGGCCTCATATGTCACTTTACTACTCTAAAATTAAGTATGAACACATACAATACTTTCAGTGCTACTGCATTATTTACAGTATTTGATTTTTATAGAAAAAAAAACTGATAGCATGACTGGAAGGAACTGAAAAGGTAAGCTGAATTTAGAAAACAACTTATGGTTTCTGGCCATCACAGGTGAAAGGCCAGTATCTGAGTAAACAAAGTGTGATCCTACAGGGCTGTTGGGCAGCAATACTAACATTCAGTGCTCTGGCTAATTAAAGTTCATTTTTTAAAAAAGCTTAGTGTTTTTATGCTTATGGTTAAATCATTATATGCAAAAGTGAACAAGACAATCTCTGATGTTTTGTAAGAAAATACACCTTCTTGGTTTTACCGGATAATTGCTTTTGTCTTACCTCACACTGTTTCTGCTGTTTTCTTTGAAGCTTAAAAGCATAATTTTTGAAAGGGACATAGAATTCTCTTCCAAACATTGGCAAGCTGGCTTCCTTCGGTGTTTGAGCTTTGATGGACACCTCACTGGGTTACAGAGCTTGGTGGATTCCACAAATCCTTAACAAAAAGTCAGGTGCTACTAGCAACGCTATTTTATCCTACTTCTTACTGGTCCCTACCCTTTATTCTGACATGAAAACAGAATTGGAAACTAGAAATACAATGACACTATGACTTCAAAATGTTTTCCTGTATTTCAGCTGGGTTTCTTTTTCTAAATATAAAGCTCTATACATTTAAATAAACAACATCAACACCACTGTCCTCCACTTCTTTCCTATGTTTTAAGTACGTGGCCGAGAACATGTCTATCAGAGACACATGGTGGGTCAGGAACAGTATAGTTACGGGTACTTCTCCTTTTGCATTGACTGCACTTACTTTTGATACAATTGCACGATACCACAGCCTTTAGCTAATTCACCTGCCTTGCTGTAAATGCAAGGCTTGCAAACAACAAAAAAAGTCAATAAAAGACATTTTTTTCTCCCTAGAGGACTTTTTCCCTTTTGTATTTAGCAAACATTTTATTTTTCTGTTGAAATTAACATTTTTAAAGTAGTTACAGGATTTTTCTCTTACAACATATTTTTGCATATCAGAACAAAACCCTTCTATTTTAAGTGGTTGCCACAAAAAATGGGGACAGATTAATAACCATCTACATAATAAACAAACAACAACTGATAGTTAAAATTCAGAGGACATTTCCTATGAGATTGTGCACAGTCTGAATAAATAATTTATGTGAGGTTAAGGAACAGGCATAGTAACATTTTCAAAATGGCACACTATCAAATCAAGAGGACTGCACTCCTGCTACAAAGGGCAAGGAAAAAGGATACGAATTTTAAGCTCCATTGACTCTCCAAACATGGAGACCACGGACAAAGAAAAGCGGTATCTACAGAGTGCCTTATTTATTGCTGATCCGTAATAAGGCCACTCTGGGAATTTTGCCCTACAGGATAACAGTGAAACTGCTTTGTGATTACACTATCCATCTGACCTACAGTAACAGCTGTGAATTAGTACCTAATTCACATCCATAGATCCTATCTTGGAGCAGGGGACCCTGAACAGTACTGGCTGGGGGCAGAAGCAGTAGCAGGTGTCATTGCTACTAAAACCTCCAGATTTTTCAATGTTACTTCTCAATCATAAGGAGAACCATTCTGAAAAGCCCTAACTCTCTACTGCAGTTCTAAGAAACTAGAACAGTAATTTCCATTACTTATATTGCTGTGCAACATTACTTATATTGCTGTGCAGTTAGAGGTCTCAGTTAAATCCTGAGACTGAATTGACAGTCTTCAGTTTGCCTTCGCACATGTACCAACAACATGGAAAAAATAAAGAATTCTCAACCCAGGAAGTCTGATGAGAAAATGCCTAGAAGAAGGCATGGAACACTGGTGGAAGGCAAAGTTACAAACAAAAGGATGCATCCTATGATGTACCATTAACTTGATGCAGGACAGCAAAAAGCACTCATCTTCCCATTCCAGAGAGAAACTAACACCTACAAGAGATTAGTTCATTAAACTGCTTGCAATTAACGCTCAGGTCTTTGGATGGAAAATAGGCAAAGTGCCACAGTTTGCTTGTAGTGCCAGAATAATGGTCCTACAGTGATGAGACCCACAGCTGTATAATAAAATACAGAATACTGGCAACTTACATTCCACTTACACTGATTATAAGTTCCCTATAAAATTTAATGAATAAAGCCTGTTAAAATAATTTAAATATTGCATTCTGTACCTTTATGTCAACACTGGCACTCAGTAATATCTGAAAGACCCTTTTAAAACATTCTGTAACTTGTGGCACGTTTTTCCTTGTTTCCTATGGAAATAAGGCTACAATATTAGTCTGTCACTGACCTCTGATCCAAGTAGAGGAGTGATCTTGCAGGCAAATACGGCTAACGGGCTCAAAATGCAATAGGTAAAACATAGTCAAGTCTTATGAAAAACAAGCACTCAGGATCAGGACAGCTCTAACGGCAAACACCCACGGACCCTACGGATCCCAGAACGGGAAATGCTTAATCTGATATTTGCAGGTTCAAAGTCAGTCACAAATTAGAAATCCAGAAGAAATAAGACTGTCTTCCTCCCAGACTGACACAGAATGGTAAAGAAAGCAAACTGGAACATGAGATGGAAAAAAGATGAGACAAAGTTTTGTTGCATCATCTAAACGTATACAGACATTGCAGTTTACAACACTACCAGCTTATACTCCAAGACTACATAACCTCTTAGGAAAGTATTTCCCTCTTAGAAACCCAGTAGTCCTGTACAGTAAACTGACAGATTAAAGTCTTTTCCAGAAGCCACGCCTAATGCACACTTCACAAAAGACAACCATGTTTTCAGTACATGCTCTGCTTGCTGTCTACAAAGTTCAACTGAGAAGACTGGCAGGTTCAGCACCATCCCGAAGAATGGCACAGTACTGCACAGCACCAATTCTCCACAATATGCTAGAAGATGACGCAGACCTTGATTTTGTGCAGAAGGTGGCAGAAATCTAAATTGCCTAACTCCACTTTTCCTTTAGGAAGAAAAAGTCATTTTTAAAATTAAGCTTCCTCATTTTGTCAGCAATGATTTCATGAAATGAAACTACAGGACGTTGGGGGAACTTGATATAAGTATGGATGCCACTTATTCAACTCCCAGGGATGTTTAGCATTGCCAATATCCAATGCAAAATATAAATATGAAGAAAAAAAATACATACAAGATTATAACTCATTCCCAGGGGATTACGATAAATTGCTCTAAGGAAGTCTTCATAAATACATTTTTCACAGTGCATAAGACTTCCAAGCCCAAAATCTGAGTCAAATACAGCATTCTTCTGATGAATTACGTTTCAGATGGCAGTCACAAATAAAAAGGCATATCTTATTTCCTCTATGCCACAACACTTTTAACTGAAACACATGTAAAGGAATGTGACTGTAAAGCCAGTAAACTGTGGTTGTAGAACAAGTGTGAAAATTTTAGATCACAAATAATTTTTCCAACAACCAATGATGACAGTTTTACACTGTTGAACCACTGCTCACTGTAGTATCTGTATAACAAAGTCCTTTCATACTGTTGAAATCTACGACTGTAACTCTCATTGCTTCTCAGGGTCAGAATGTATGTATTTAAATTTACGCCCAGATGGAGTAACATTACTGTTACTCCACAGAGTCTCTGCAAAGCACGACACTGAAAAAGTAACTACTGCCCTATATAATTCTTAAAATAAGCAATTTAAATATTACAGCTTAACATTCTCAAAAAAAATCACTAGAAACTGCTAGACCAAATTAAGCAATTCATTTCTGGCATGTTTTAACATAGTTTATTTCTTATTATAAGTGAAGTTAATACTAGCACAGTGTTGGCGTTTTTATTTTAAAGATATACTAAAATTCCCAAACAACCTTAAATTGGTTCGGAGCTTAAATTACTGATATAATCCATTAAATATTTACAAGAAAAAAAAAAATCAGAAGTTCACAGCACCATACCTGTGCCCTTGCATGAACTTCCCCAAGGAGACCTGAGTACTGCTGTTCCAAATATGTTTTTTGTTTCTGCCAACAACTTTGCTGAGCTTTCATCTGGTCAGCCATTTTGCTAAAAGCATCTTCCTGGCTCTGCTGAAGCTCCTTCATAGTATTGGACTTCTTTTTACAAACATATTCTAGGTGAGATATCTGCATGACAAGCATTTAAAAAGAAATTTTACCTCTCAAAACACCTTTTTACTTTAATTGTTCATGTTAACTTAAGCACAGACTATTCCAGCATAAAATCTAAATCGTAATTTCATCAATGTATTTACTAAAACTAAGTAAAAGCCTTTCACGACACATTAGTTACTTGAATCCTGCAAGACAACTGAGACTTATTTTGGGATAACAAATTTACCTTGGTTTCAGTTTTGCCATCCTTATACCACCTTGCAGATATCTATTGCCTTCTTTGTTGGAAACCTGAACTGGACATTTACCATGTTTTTTTGAAAAAAGTCCATTAAATCTTGTACTGGTAACTTAGTAATCTGACTATAATAGTCCTTTACCAGTTTGCAAGGATTGCAAGCAATAATGAAAAAACAGCCCTTACTTTTAATTTTAGTTTTATTGGAAAGCCAAGATATTCCATATATTATTAAGTATTAAAATAATTCCAGGAAATCTTTGCATACAGAATGTTTTTTGTACAAGTAGCTCATTAGTTTATGATGTGTCTTCAACAAGCATGAAGGGATTCACTCCATGGTTTAACTTTGCAGCTCCCATGCAAACTAAATGGAGGAATGAATTTAACCTAACAATGACCTCTAAATACACCTGCCTACATTTTGTTACTACAGAATATCACAAGTTACCTTCCAAATAGCTCACACAAAACTGCAGGAGAAAAATTTTGTTCTCAGAAAGCAGGTACAATGAAGGTGACACTGCCCCAAATCCCGGAAACACTGGTAAGTACATGAAAAGAGCCCTAGAGACCTCACAATCTCAATAACCATACTAAATTGAAACGTAAGAAACAATAACACAACCCCCTCAAAAACTGCCAACGATGTTCACTCCCTTTCTTTCCTCCTCTACTCCAAAAGGAAAATAGAAATGTATATCCAATCTGCATAATCCAGATTTTATACTATCCCTCTTCAGTAATTTCCATTGACTGCTGGTGTATTTGCTAAATGATGGGCAGAGTAAAAACAATTCACTGTAAACAGCTCCATCCCTTAGTCCAGCCAGAAGAGTGGTCGCAATTCCAGCAGATGAGAAACATCCAAAAGAGCTTTTCCCTTCTGATGCCTCAGGAACAAAATGTCAGGGCAGCCAAGATCTGGGGTTGCTCTGCTACACTGTAGGACTGGCCTGATCAATAGAGCCAGAACATGAACTGAAATCCTAAAGAGTGGCATAAGTTAGTCTGTGGAGCCAGTTTAAGTTATTTAAAAAGAGGTGTTCTCTTTCCTAAAAACACAGGGATTTTCAGGGAGAAACACCAATAAGCTTATTCACATGAAAATCACTGAGAAAAGTACAGCTTCTTCCTTAAACAAATATTGACATGTTTTATAAAAATAAGTATCTTCTGTTGTATTTCTGAATACAAATTTCATAGTCCAAAAGTTACCATTAAAGCAAAAAAGCACACTGGCGTTTTTTCAGATAGTACCTCTGAATCATAAACATATAATTTAAAGATGATGTTCCTGGAGTAAGTGCATTTTGTTTCTGTTTTATGCTAAAATAAAGACTTGCTTTATTAGTGTAAATGACTAAGTTCTTTGAATTGCTTCATCAGTAAGATTAATTTATTTTCTTTTAATTAGGTCCCTGTGGCTAATATTGGCTAGTACTATTAGCATGTCCTGCACAGAAAGTGGAGCTTAGAGACTTCATACAGACTTCAGTCACATTTACATGCCCACAGCAATGGCATCAAACTGAGTTGTAGACAAGCCATAATTAATGGTATTGAATTATTAACGTCCAAATTCTTTTTGAAATAAGATGAATGTCAGTCCTTTTTAATGATACTGTGATGTGGACAAATGTCACTGAATTTAATAGAGGTAGCTGGTGCCTAAGGACACTTACCTTCTCATTAGCCCTGTTGAGGTCTAAGATCAGGGCATCAACATTCTCCTGCAAGACTGCACAAAGCTCAGACCAAGAGAATCTATCTAGGATGCCTTCTGGTTGTTTTATAAGCACACAGCCTGCTACCAAACGCTGGTATAAGCTATGGAGGAAGGTTAGCTTCTCCTGAGACAAAAAAAAAAATTAACTGTTGTATCTGAACAGTGATAGAATCCAAAGAGATGCATCATATGTGTAGTAATGTAAGCTGCGTGCAGTTGAAAAAAACCCACAAAGCTGATTCTCAAACCTTTTCAAAATTCAATTCCTTGTTAATATTTGTAGTCATACATATTAAAGCCAGAGTAAACAAACAGTTTTTACAAAATTTGTCTAAATACCCATAGTATATAAAGAAAGCCCAACCCTGCAGTGGCCACAACCATGAACTGATACAGATAAAAATTTCCATGCTATTAGTAGATGCAATTTAATCACTCATGTTAACACTTTCAAGTACATTCAAATTGTACCCACTTCCAATATCAGCATGCAGAAAATCGACTGATTGGCTTGGCAGCACAACACACTGTTTACACAACTATCACTCTGAAGTCTTTTAAAAATCGTTTTTGCATGGATTATGTACAACTAAACAGTCAGACAAAATAGGCTTATAGCTTCATCAGTTAAATTCCACAAGCTATTTCTCATTCATTTACACTAATTTTAGTCAGTAGCATAATAAATTGATGCAAATTATAAAGAAACCTTAGCAACAATAGCACGCAACAGAAATTCCAGCCTTCATCCTTTTAGTACATATATGCAGCTTAGCAACTTTGATTAAAACAACAGAAAGCTGTACCTCAAAAGCCACAAGAAATAGTGTTCTTATTCAAAGTCAGTAAACCATTGTAAAGGTTCCTGTTATTTTCCAGGGGCCTTGGATGACGCTTTACATTAAGAAATTGGGGATGACCAAGATGGGGAACTATGGTTTTTCTGAGCCCTTTCCATTATACTTAGGTGCATTTTCTCACGCTATTATTTCATAGTATTTTAGGTCCTAAAAAAATTGTAGTGTAGTTTAGATTAACTTTGTTTCTAGCAGATCCCTTAATTCCCCAAGGAAAATCCAGTGTGCCACCATCATGACATTTTTGCTTGAGCTGTGATAAACCAAGGATGATAATTATCTATTTGGCATTAAAAACGGGATCCCAAGACCCAAAATCATTTCACACATGTTGAACGCAACCACAGTGTTGTAGACATGCTGACTTTACAATATAGCCAGGCTTCTCGTTTCCTTCACTTTAATCATTATCTGATGTGTATAACAATTCCAGCTGCTTCATGTGGACACTATTTAAATACCAGACTGTAAAAGAGGTGGAAAGAATGTTTCCTTTTTACTCAGTTGGCATCCATGTCCAAATTTGTGGAAGTAATGAGCTCAATATGCACGACAACTATGATAAAGAATACCATAGCTATTGCTAGTACTGCTTCATTGGGGGGAAAAAGTAGCAAAATTAACATCTGTAAACAAACACAAGGAGAGAGATAATAGTTCTGAAATAAGATTTTGTGAAGCGATTCCCACATATTGCAAACCACAATGAGCTAACAGGTCACAAATAATAATTTCTAGGTTTTGTGGCACGTAGGCAAAGCTACCTCAATTCCACATTTGTTATCTATCAATTGCCATGTGAATCAGTAATTAACAACACATGATAATGATGATACTATTGTATGTTCAAACTGTAAAACATTTTTGTTAACTTTCAATTTGAAAGAAAGAAATAATTGTCAGGTGCAGCTCTTTAAATAAACTCAGTTGTTCAAAAATTCAAGATACTGGAAGGGTTAAGCTATTAGTTCTGATATAGAAGGAAGGAGAACAAATATGTCCTGAAATCTTGTAGATATTAAATATGTATTTCAAAATACAAATCTTAAAATCCTATTTTGGGGATAAATCTGTTAAGACCGAGAGTAACTATCTGATGTATGTAAATGTATAAAGTTGAGATTAAATAAAGACTCTTTTTGACAGTCATCTTGTCTCTGGTAATACCTCCACATCCTTCTGGTAAGCTCTGGTAAGCTTCTGGATTTCATTTTCAGATTCTATAGCACGTACTTTCTCCTTCTCCCAGCATTGCCGTACATTCTGTAGTTCCATTTTTAAAGTTCCTATTAAAGTCCCTCTGTCTGCACACTTAGTGTGGAGATGATTTAACTCTTCATTGGCATCAGTTAGGTTATCCTGAGCTTCCTGTAGAACAGAGGCATGGAACAGAAAAGCTGGTAAGAATTGTACTCTATAAAATGTTACCTTAGTCCAGTGCTCAGCATCTGAGGAAGTAAACAGTCATATAGCCACATGTGCTCAGAAGACTAAGCTGACTGTAACTTGTCAGTAACAGAATTTCAGAATTGACAATAGTCCTTCTCCACAGCTTGTAACTAGACGGCATCAGAGTTATAAGCCCCACGATGCAGTGACCTTCGGAATCCCCTCTATCCCCACAACTGAGATGCAGAACGCATGGACGCAAATTATCCTCTGCAGAGTGGAGAGCTCTCAGAGCTAGTGAAAAGATACATTATTTTCATACGTAAATCTCTGATCTGTTACAGCTGAGTCGGTATGCAACAGAGACAGCTGCTGTTACCCACTGTATTCTTCATCTGCATGATAAAAAAAGAATAAATGCGAGTACTCTCTTTGGAGGTTTGACCATGGGAAGACACTAATAATCAGAAATGGTCACAAATACAATCATTATGTTACCAGTACCAAATCTCACAAGGTAAACAAGGAACTCATACACTATCCCTATTCAGCCAACAGATTGCTGAGATGGAGTGGACAGATACACATGCTTTCCTCTCCTACAAGCACTGGACTTCCAGGATCACTAAAGTCTGCCAAAGGTCAAACTGAAAGCATTGTTTGTTTTTCACAAAATCCAAGCTGCTTACATAGGAATTATAATAGGAAAGATACTCCCAAATTCAGCAGACAATGACAACTTTTATTCTTCTTCATGGAAATATTAAAAGATTAAAGAAATGTTAAATTTCTAACACAAATTATTTCAGACTAGATCTATGTTTTCACTCACATATACAATTTTATTACAAAAAAATTTAAAGAGATCAGACACTGGTGTTCTGCATAAAAACGAGCACCATCTGTGAGTAGCAAACTCAGTTTTTGCATGAGGAATACAAGTATCTGTTGCAATGGGTTGCAAATTTGTAGGTGCCTTACAAAGGTGCAGCAACAGAAGTAGAAGTTTTAAGTCTTCTGAACATAAATTAGTAACAAAGTTCAGATCAGATGACAGTTCATGTGCTAGGATCAATTAATATGAAGATTCAATGAGTGTTGCAGATGTATCTGTGACTAAACCGAAGTGATAAAGTAGCATATCCTCAGCAAAAGAATCTGAGAAACACTGGGAGTAGAGACATTCTATTTTGGCAGTAATATAATACACTGCCAGTTGGGAGATTAAGTTTAACCATGACCTCAGGACTTCCTCACTCCCTCGGCCACTGATGTAACCAGACAGGACAGTACAAAAGCAATGTGTCAGCCAAAAACAGAGACAACAAAAAATTCTTGTTCAGAAAGTAAAGAGAAGAGTTCACAATTGCTTTTATTAGTTCCCAGGTAGATTTTACTCTAAGAAAATTTGTGCTGCACATCGTTCAACTGTTAAGGATGACCTGATGCTACATACATGCATTAACTTGTCTGATAAACACAAACAAAAAAAACTAACAAAGAAAAGGACAACTTTAATAAGATGTGGTTTCATATAAACAGAGGTAATTAAATTCTCTTTTCCTTTTCTTGAGAAAAACAGTTAAGAAAAAAAACTACTGATGCTGATTTAAATATAAAACAGTACTTTGCTAACTGAAAAAATCTATTTCAAATTATTTCAGAAGTGCAATCATTGACATGATCACTTATGTAGTCTAAGGTGGTAACCAGAATAAAGCAGCATGGCTTCACACAAGCTTCCAAGATAAACTAGTCTGCTTAGCAGAGTACAATGATACAGAGACTTACTCTGATAAGAAAAAAAAAATAAAACAAGGATACTTTTTGCAAATCTTTCAAATTTTATGTTAAGTTCATGAAACCATACCTTTAAGTCTTGACTTAAAGCACACATTTTATCCTTGGATATCTCAAGTTCTTTTGTCATCTTTTCACACAGAGCCTTCATTTTCCCAAGCTGTGAAAAATACAGAGGTCAAACAGGCTTTTACAGAAAGGCTACACAATTGCTTGAATATAAAGGAAGAATTTTGTGTGTAAATTAAAAAAAAAAAAACAAACTGTTTTCAGTTCCTTTGACAATATTTATACTCCATACAATCTAAATACTGTGCTATTACAAAAGCACTAAATAACTCTTTCATAATGGTTGAAGATAAACAGCAGTGGCAGAATCCCAAACTATTAACTTTCTCATTAACTCTCAAAATATCTGACAAAAGCACAGACTTTGAAAGGCATTTGAAAATGTAATAAATTCAGATTATGATCTGGGGAGTGGTTTGAGAAGACAAGTTTGAAGTCAGTGGCCATTTGCAGAAATTGTCCAGCTACGAGCGTGGTCTCTACTTTTTAATGAGCGTTAGATAGTACTCACGTACCCATAAAAAGCAGCAATATTTCCGAGAGGCATGGTGTTACAAGCAACCACCTTAGCGGTAGCTCATGACCATATTGTGTACTAGCATCACTTTCCACTTTCAAAAAAGGTAACAACACATCATTATAACCTGTATCTTTAGTTCCCTGATGATGAGGTTAGCACTACAAATATCTGATAGAAAGCATCAAATAGAAATGTATTATAGTGCAGGTTACTGCTGGCACTTGAGCATTAAGGAGCAGCTCAGAAGTAAAATAAACCAGTTACAAAATTTACAAATTACTTTGGAAATTATGTATTTGTTTGATCTCAAACCAGGAGACCTGGCAGAACCCTTACAAATAATTAAATTACAGAATGTCACTGGAATATTTCCAGGCTTTTTGTTGGTTTACTAGGCTTCTCTCTCTCCCCAAACATATTCTAGCCTCTGCACTACACAGAAAGTCA
The DNA here is from genome assembly GCA_013398815.1 of Ibidorhyncha struthersii. Taxonomy (NCBI): domain Eukaryota; kingdom Metazoa; phylum Chordata; class Aves; order Charadriiformes; family Charadriidae; genus Ibidorhyncha; species Ibidorhyncha struthersii. Next base: position 45,650 of record VZSZ01006774.1, on the reverse strand, counting down.
AAAGCTTGTTATCTGTCAAAAACAAAACACTTATACCTTTCAGTCACACAAATGAAGCAGATCATTTAATCTAATGTTTAGCACAGTAACTTAAAGGTGACGAATGACAAGTTTACCAGCACATTTCACATACACATTCAGGTGTTCACATTTATTAGTAACTCCATCAATATGTGGGGTCTTGTTGAAAATCTCTATAAAAAGTACCACTACATAATTACTCAAAACTAAACCCTTACTGCTGTGTATTAAAACATCCTGTTTTTATTGCACAGTGCCCTTCATAGTCCCTTTGTGCATTATTGTATTATTAAAAAGTTTTATTACTAAACATATCTAATATATAAAAAGCCAAAAGCAGCGTTATCTGTGGGGGCAGGGGTAATCAAGAAGGACAGAGCACTGCCCTTTCTGGGCACCATGAAGGTGCTCAGTGATCTCTGGCTCCATATGACAACTTCAGGGTCAGTCACACACAGTCCTACTGGGAAGTCCTGTGGCAGGTCATCAGTTGGTCCTGCTCTGCTTGCGATTTATTTTCCTTGACAGTTCATTCTTCTTTCTGTCAGAATACTCTCTTTGCTTTCTTAGCAGCCACCCCCTTGGTCTCCCCACTGCTGTCTCTGGCACAGTTTCACAACAAAGCACATCACTAAGCCAAAGCCTGCTGAGTCGACTTTTCAACTGTGCTGCCTATCACGTGACATTCCTCCTCCCAAATAACAATTCGCTGTGGGTAATATGTTCCTAGTTACTCTGCAGCTTCCAGACTTGGGTCTCAGAAGAGTTTCATAATGACTACACACATCGGTTCTCTTATCTCTCTGGGAGAGACCTAACAGTGCTTGCTGTTTACAAAAGTATAATTGTTTCCATGGTCACTTATTTTTGTGCCCGTTGAACAAACTCAGAGGTCTTGCGGGAGACCATTCTTTTCCCAATAAAAGGGGTAAAGCCGATACACGGTTTTTTTCTTTATTTTTTTTTTTAAAGTTGTGAGTGACTAGCTAGACTATGAATTTGTAAAAACACAAGACAAAACTGCAAAATGAAAAAAACAGTACTGGCATCTTTACAGTCTTATCACACCTTGCCTTTGTGTATTTGCCAATTTTATCCAAAGATAAGCTAATTACAAGTTTGTACAGAAAGCTTTAACACTGCAGTTAACTTCTCTCTATAGCCTTTAAAGCCACAAATTCATAAAACATTTACACCCAAGAGGATATATTTAATCGCATTAGCAATACAAATGGGAAAATAAATGCAAGATTGTGACTTTTCAGTCAGTGAAATAAAAGGCCAGTAGGACTGCATGGAAAACATTAGGTTTTTTTCAAGGTTAAGACTTCCAAGATAACTTAAAGAAAGTATCGTCATGGTCCTCTTTTACTTGAAAAGACCTCAAAATAGCACCAAAAGAGATTTCATTGTAAACACACTCATCTCAAAAAATTATGCCACTTTTTAAATGTACAAGGGCACGCACATTTACATAACTTATATCAATGACTGTTGAGGCTGAAGTGTTACATATTTAGAAATATTCTGGTATACATGGCCTAACTCTTAAATCATAATCTTTTAACTGAAATCCTAGATATGAATGGCTCGTTTTCCTGAATGTTTATTGAAAAAATAACCTCAACAGGGTTAATATGAAACCAAAAACAAATTAAACTGAAAAGAAAAAAAGAAAAAAAACTCCTCTCCCTGTCCCCCCAAATGTAAGTGAAACTTCACTGTAGGGCAAGCTTAGAGAAATTGTAGTGACAGAGATTATTTCTTTGGGTATACACGAAGCTGTCAACTCAACATTCCCACTCTTCTGACCTTTTTTACAAGCAAAGCGTATGTACTGCTGCTGGCCGAAGGCAATACATATAGAGCCAAACAGTGCAAGTGTTACCTCATTAGACGTATCTTCCAGCTTGTTCTGGTAAGCTGTCAAGGTACACCTCAAAGTCTCAAGGACAGAGAGGCTCGGAGGTTTATCTTTGTCCTTACAAGTGCCTGAAGAAAAATACAGAATGAAAATTAAGCCTTAGAGCTACAGAGAGAAAACTACTCACCATGGATGAGAGGTATTAAAATTAGTTAGGGCTTCAGTGACAATACAGAACACTGAACAGCAGCCTTGTTTGCTACAAGAGATGCAGCTGAATAGTCATACTTTCACAGCAAATACATCTGAAAGACATTTGTATAAAAGCTTTAATACAAGATACAGAACTGTAAATTCTGGATTACATTTATACCTAATGTATTTGGTATGCAGTCTCGCATATAATTTCTACTGTGGTCAAGTCTGTGTCATTCAGTCAGACCAGCCAACTTTAAAACCACACAATAACACACTTTGAAAAACATGTTGCCTGAAAGTTAAGTACGTTACACTTTTCCTGACATTATTTTGCTGTTGTGACTAAGCATGCATATTATAATGTAGTACTTCATTTACTTGAAGCTTTACTGAGCCAAAGATCACATGACTGTTATGCTTGGAGAGGTCTTAAAAACCTTTTAAATTATCTTGAATTTCATTCCAAAGGAAATAGTAAAAAAAAATTTATTATCTGTCTGCAGAGTCCTACATAACGTTTCAATTATAAATCTTAAAGCTGATATATCCATTATACACACACTACACTTATTTATTAAACCTTTAGACGGAGACTTCTGATCTGGTTGCCTTAATTAGGGACATATGAACAAGTCTGAGCATTCCAAAGTCTCTAGTACAATGTGCTAAGAAAGCAAAACAACACTGTATTGATCAAGAGGTCACAAGATGTCAGCTGATATTAAATTTCCAAGAACAAACTATTCATTTTTCCTGGTGTTACAGCAAAATACCAGGTTATTGACAGATTCTTCTTCTCAGCATTATTTATATTAGTATGCAGCATTTATAAACTTATTTTGTAACAAATTATAGTACAATCTTTTCCATGAGTCTTAACATGTTCTATAAGCAAAACTAACTTTACCAATGCTAACGGCATCCTTATTTTGCAAAAGAAGTGAAAAAGTCTATGGCATTGGAACTGCAGAGAGACTAAACAATAATTTCCAGCAGAACTAAAAAGATGACACAGGTGTCACCTCTAAAAGGCCAGTGTCACTAAGCAATTCACCTAGGATGGCTCATAAAGTCAAATCAGATACTGCACTCTAAGCATCTTCTTTGGGTCTCCATAAAACTTTGTCAGCTAGAGGAGGTGCACTTACAGACTTGCAGGTTGGGTTTTTTTTTAGGAATCCTATGGTTAGTGTTCTCTAATAAGCATGATATTCTACTGAAAGCATTATACAAAAGTGATAGATTTGTCCTGTAGGCTATACATAATGCACCAGTGTTAAGTCAGTGGAAAACTTACACAAATGCACAAGCCAGTAAGTATTGCCAACAGCCGTTCTGAAAATTTTTTCAGTTAATTAGCCTGTTCTCTCCCAACCCTTTGATAATACCAGAAAGCACAGAGTATTATTCAGATTGGACATTAACTTTTCACTTTGACTTGGCAGTCAAGTGTTACTGTCAAAATCACACCTAGTCAAACTCACATGGGTTTGCAAGATTGCTTTCAGTAACAGAAGCAAGATCTGCTCTACAGCACGCAAGTGAATTTGGAAAGAACACACATCCCAATGACAGACTTACACTCTGTCCTATCAGCCACTCCGCTGGACACCTATTTACCACACTTGCTAAAGGTCTACAGAGTCAGGGAAAAACAAGATCTTCTTAATGAAACTCCAGTGCTCTTAACCAAACCCCTGAGCCCTACAGATGTCCCAAATAGCAATGTTACACTTAGAATCAACCTAAGAACAACTCATAAAATCTGACCTTTTGCAAGTAGTTAAGATTTCACATTTAAGAAAGAGACTAGTAACACCTTACTAAAATTTTAATCACTTAACCACAGCTATAGTTAAGAATGCAAAGGCCTCCAGTCCTGTCGTCTCAATTACAAGATAGACTTCTCTCTACTACCCACTGTAGGAACATTTTGCAGTGATCTTGTTGCACAGAAAAAAGAAAGTACTATTCTTCCATGCTTCTAGCTCTAGAGAAGTTGTAACTCACAGTTCTCCTTCAGTTTAAAATAATACCTATTAAGTCAATCTAGGGGTTGACTTCCATCCCATAGTTTTCATCAAGCATCTAAATGCTGTATCTTCATTTCTAAAGTCCCAGCCTGCAATGCTGTCACTGAAACATACCTCTGAACTACCTTAATTTACATCATGTTTGCCAGAACCCGACTTTTGCCAGTAAACTTTCCATGCTGGCATTCCTTGCCTTTGCTGCAACCCTATTTTCTAGGCAGCCCAGCCTGCCAACAGAAATACCAGACTCCACCGTCCCGCACTAGCTGAAAACAAGCCTATGGCTTTAATACTGGCCAAGCGTTGTCTGTCTTCACACAACTATGCAGGAGGCAGGCAACACAATCCAAAGGGCACTCTCTTGCTGGAGAGGGCCTACTTCAGTAATAAGGAAGAAAAACCCCAATACTTGAAGCATTTGCCCAGTATCACCTGAGAGTTTGGGGGAAGAATTTTGGGAAAATGCCAGGTTTAACAGGAATCTGACTGGAGGTATTCAAGTCAGTAAACTCTTAAAGCTGCTGCTTCAGACTTTCTACTAACAGTACTGGTCCTGGCTAGGATAGAATTAATTTTCTTCATAGCAGCTCATATGGTGCTGTGTTTTAGATTTTTGACCAAAACAGTACTGGTGGCCTGTGTTAAACTAACTCAAAGCAGCTAACACTCTTAGGACTTTATAGTCACTTCACTTTTTTTTTTTTTCAGATTCCTACAACCACAATTTTTTTTTTCCTGAAATGAAGACAAACTTCCCTGAGCACAAACCCTGTTGCCGAATAACTAAAATATGATAAACTGAACATGGACAAAATAAAATCATGCAAATTGCCCGATAAGAATAACAATGCTGTGGAAAATTTATAAAGGTCACTTAAAAAGGAGAAGATGTGGATTTATGCTTGTTACTTTGGAATATATAAAGAAAAAAATAACTTTTTCAAATACTTTGGTTTCTAATCTTAAAAATATAAAGTCTTCTCTTCTTTTTCCTGTATAGCCCAATAATCACAGCCCAATCAGCACCTAAAGGAAAGGGCTGGACCTTTAATATTGACAGATTTTTAAGTAGATCTCTTAACCACTTGAGTTGAAAGTTAACAACCAAAACAAGAAAGAAAGGCTGCCCAACCAGCTGTGGCTCATGTAGCCCCTCATCTGCTAATTAGACTACAAAGATTTATTTAAGATTTTTACTTTTATTGGCACCTAGGCATTCCCATTTCAAATACGACTACATTAAACATTTTTTTTGAAAATTGAAATACTGTTACAGAATAAATTCATAGGTACAACACAGTAAGGCAATAGCATTAGAAAATTAAGTTTCACATTTAGAAGTGTAGTAAATATGTAGTACAAATTTCTCAGTCAATGTCCATTTTAGTGTTAGCCACAAAGACTCAATCCACAACAGAGTTAAATTTGACTTTCTGCCTCAACTGAGCCTGGGCAGAGATGCTGAAGCTTAAAAAAAAGACCTCTTTAAATAAGATCTTTCAAAGTTTACCTTAAGCAAAGCAAATTAATACTGAAGTTACTGTTACTGAATCCCTAGATTACAGGTCAAAGCTGTTCTCTGCAAGGTTTATCGCTAGGGAGAACAGAAAACCTACCCAAAAGACAATTACTGCCTTGGAAACCGCACTTTGGCAGCGGCATCCAGCTCCCCCCAGAATTGCTGAAGCCCCTCCGGGCATGCAGAACTTTGCAAGATTGAGGAAAACATACAGTTTTGAAGAGCTTTTCAGTCTGACTTATCTACAGTACACCTACAGGTATTACCCACAGGAATTACATTTATAATTACAGAATAAAACTGATACCAGTTCCCAAATAAAACATCATATAGCCCATGTGAGGAAATCAATGCATCACAGATTCAAGGTTAGGCTTTTAAGGACAACAGAAATCCTAAGAAGTTCCTTTAGTCAATTTTAACAGCACCAGGCCCCCCAAAAAATGGTTTTGTGCAGATACAAGGACGTGCATCTTCATTTAAAGATGTTATATGACCCATTTGTGTCTACTGTTCCTAAAAAACGCAGAAACATATCACAATTTACATAAAATAAACCCGTTTGCTCTTTAAGCAACACTTTGCCTTTTTCTTACAGTTTACTTGCACTGTAACTTGGAAGCATTTTGAGTCCAGTATGTGGTTTTCTAACAGGAACCACATAGAGAAAACTTTTATAGATAGTTTGAAATGAAGATTTTTAAAAGTGTACTATTTTCACCTTTAAAAAAATTACTAGCTTTGATGTTAAAGTTCAGCTCATTTATGTTACCACTATTTCAAATGTTTAAGCAGGCAGCAGTTTGTTGAGTTTGATACAATAATTATATATAAAGGTAGCAGAGTGACAACCACTGACTTACAATTAATTTTAATGAAAACAGAGAAATATTTGTTCTCTATTAGATCAAATGAATGCAATATAGTACTAGCCAACAATCAACAGTAAAAAGTATTGTGTTATATCATGTGTCCTACACAACCTTTTTGAATATATGACCTTTAAGTTGCTGAAGGTTGCCTCAGAATTTGGCTCAGTTCAGGCAAAACATCTGTTCCCTTTGCAGGTATACTGTAAGGACTTTTTTCTCAGTTGGATTTAGAGCACAGCAAGTGAGCCCTTTTCTGACCGATCATATACACCCCAGCATTTGTAAATCAAGCTCTGGGCTGACAACAGCAGGTCTACATTCCGTCACCCTTTCTCAGCTAGCAAGGCCATTTGACTGCTGTGAGAACTGCTCTTAACATGTCATCAAATCAAAGCATGTTGAGAAGAGGGAATGCAAGAGGCATCTGCAGAATTCCCACAATGTAGTGACTTTGGAACATTGACAGATGCATCTGTCATTTTATACCTTCAACTAACCTGCTGTCCGCTGGCCTGACATAGCAAAGCTGTCCAAGAGTAACTCCAGCTCTCTCATGTTGTTTTCATACGTCTCTGTTAGAAAGACCTGGTGTTTCTTGGCCTTTATTTGACAGGAGATACAGACAAGACAAGAGGGGAAAAAAAGAAACCCATTAAAATAGTAAACAGAAGAAATACAGATCACAATGGTATTTCTGTTCCCCTTTAAGTTTAAATTCCTGCTATATTTCTTATTACTCCTTTTTTTGAGCCAAGAGACCTAACATAACATCACAAATAAGTTACACAGCACACTGAAACACACTTAAAGAACTGAAGGCTTCAGGCAGTCAAAAAAAAAGAAAAAATAGTTGTATTAAAACTTAGTCTTGATCTTCTTCTGCTTTAAAATGTATTAATGAACATTAATTAACTGCTGCCCATCTATGCAAGCAACAAAATCTATTGTTACACCCTACAAGGGCATCCAGAAAGACACCAAACTACTGGCAGACAGGCGAGAAATTCATGATTTGGCACTCAGTCAAATCCCACACCTATTCTCATTGCAAACCTGCCTCCTTTAATTGTTAGTATCCATGCTTGATAGCGATTTCTTCAATATCAAAACTTTCTCCTTAAGCATGAAATATAAAGTAACAAAGTCCTTCAGCTCCTATCACCGAATTTACTTAAAGAAAGCTGTTCACTAAGTGCAGCCTATTGTTCAAAACAAGACAGTGGCTTTATTCTCAGGGCAGAAAGGTAATACAGCAGATTTTTTTTAATCACTGCAATAGAAGGACTATATCAAATCATTCCTTCAGTTTGTATCTGATACTAAAACTTGCAATTTTCAAAGACGTGCATCCATAATTCCAGACAAGACCATGGTCCTCTTGGACATACGTAGTTCTGGCTTCTCAAAGAAATGTACAATTTTAGCAGCTGACTGACAAAAAGCAATACATCTCAGCAGTTTAGAAAACAAAAAACCAAAACCCCTCAACAACGTCTCCACCCCAGATCAAGAGGATAATTAATTTAAATAACTTCACGGTTTTCATATGACAAAGGTTATGCTCAAGGATGCCTCATTACTTTTAATTACTCTATTTTTATTCTAAATTCTAACGGCTATTTGAGTAATTTACATTTCTACTTGGTGATGGAAGGCTACCCTTTTTGTATTGAGAAAAACCCTACTGTTTTCCATCATATCTATAAACTCTATTGCTTTAGTTATGCTTCACTGCATGTGTAAGGATCCAGTCAATTTCTCAAGTGTGGGAGACTGCTACATACTGGTAGCATATAACTGTCAGGCTAAAAACCCAAGAAATGCATTTAATTCTCTGCAGTCTTCTTCACTATTCAGCTTAAATATTTTATAAATTTGCTTTACTCTTTCAATTCTAATTATATGTACTGTATATCAACTAATATATTATTCATATGTGTATTTCAATGTTAGGTCCCCTGTAGCATTTACACGCCTTTCCTTGTGTGAGAGTTTGTACTACACTTCATAAAGAATTTCCAGACCACTTCTATATATTAAAAAATAACTACGTTTTAATTCTTCTTCTATAAAATTATCTATATAAATAGAGCTTGTAATTGCTGAGCTCCAGTAAAAGTATTTTATGGGATGCAAACACATTAAAATAATTTACTCTCATGTACTGATATCATCTCAAAGACCTCATATATTAAAAATAACAAAATATAACAATATAATCAGCATCAAAATAAAATAAATACTCTTTTTTTACATAAACCACTTTAGTACAGAAAGGTCAGACTAAATCTTCCCAGAAAAACCTTCTCCCATGGAAAAGTCAAATGTGAGATTTTTTTGCAATCTCCTCATCCAATTTTTTCATTTGGTTTAGTTAATTTACCACAATTTAGTATATTCGAGTTTATTCAGCCTTCTCCACTTCTCTGTGCTCTATTTGCTAACTGCATCTACACTCCCTAAGCCAGTTTCAGTCTCTTTTTCGACAGCAATAAAGATCAAAAGGAAGTTCCTTAGACTAGTGGGTTTCTCTGGCTTCAGCTGCAAAGTATTTAGTATCTTTCCTTACTAACTCCCATTTTCAACCACTGTCCCCATTATCAGAAATTGAAGAAAAAAAAAAACTGTAAACTGCAGTGCTGGAAATCCAAGCACGGGTTAAGAGTCCAAAAGGGTCTGAACATATCGATCTAATTTCTTATGTCTCACTGACAGGTATCTAATAAGAATGTGGAGAGTCATAAAATCATGGAGAAATTTAAGCTGACAGGATCTCTGGAGGTCATCTGGTCCCACTCCCCACTCAAAGCAGGGTCCCGCTTGAAGTCAGGTTAGGTTGCTCAGAGCCTTGTCCAGTCAAGTTTTGAGTATCCTCAAGGATGGAGTTTCAATAACCCCTCCAGGCAACCTGCTCCAGTATCTCACTATGCTCTCTGTGAAGTTTTTTTCCCCCATACAGGTAATTAGAATTTCCCTTTCTAAAACTTCTGTTTTCTCTCATACTTTCACTGCATAGCTCTAAGGAGAGTGTAGCTCCATCTTCTCCATAAGCACGCATTTGATAATTTGTGTGAGTAGCTGTAACTCCCTTAGTTTTCTTTTCTTCAGTCTGAACAAACACAGCAAGTATACATAACTCTTTACTTTGAAAAGGAAAATGGAGTCCACAAGTGCGGAAATCAAATATAATCAATTGCAGCTGCTGAAAGGTATCTTCTGCCAGATCCAACTATTTCAGGAGATGAGATTACTTCCCTCTCAGCAAGTCCATCCATCATCCTCTTTGTGTTAGGAGATGCCAGTCCTGTAGAACTACTGGAAAAGTACTGGTGCAAGTGTTCCCTAAATGACTCCAAAAGGAAAATCAGGTGACAAAATGCTAAAGCCTTTCCTTACAGAGAGTCTGCTTCCCAGACCACATTAGTAGAAACAGGTGAAAGAACACTTGTAAAGAAAGCCTTCTGTTGACTTTACTCGACTTCCTGTACATCAGGATGGACCATACCTGACCTTGGAGGTGATCCTTGACAGTGACCTTGAAAATCAAAGGCAGCAGGAGAACTGTATGGATGCACAAGGAGCTCCTAACTAAATTCAAGCATTAATAGGAAGCATAAAGGAGGTGGAAACAGGCATAGGTGACCTGGAAGAAATATAGAGAGACTGTCCAAGCACGGAGGGATATGCTTAGGAAAGCCAAAATCCACCCAAAGTTGAATTTGGCAAAGGATGTGAAGGGTAACAGGAAAGGTTCCTCAAGTACATCACCAGCAAAAGGAAGACTAGGCAAAATGTGGACCCGCTGCTGAATGGGGCAGGGGATCTGGTGACTAGGACGTNCCCAAATACAATTCCTTCCCTCACAAAGTATTCAGAGTAGGAGGCTAGAAACTAAACAATATGGGAGCGAAGTCATACTTTCTGAACCCAGAATACATGCTGAATAGTAGCATATACAATGCTTCCCCAAGTCAAACTTCGTATCCTTAAGAAGGTCCCTATTATCACAAAACTCCCCTTGAAGACAAAAGAACTTTTAGTAAAAAAATGTGTTTGGCAACATATTTACTTAGCCATCAGTTTTTAAACACAACTGCACTTTTAAAGAAATTAAGTAGAAGCCAAGTATTTTTCATTACAAGTACTGTAGGCTCCAACCAGGAGTAAATCTTTTTTCCAAATGCTTTGTATCCTTACCTGTAAGGAGAACCCGAATTATTAGGAAAGCCTACTACTTATAAAAATTATTCTACCCACTGTCAGAATTACACTGATCTTCCAGAATCAGGGTATCTGCATTTATCTGGACAATTCCTTACTGCCTTGGTCGCAGAGATATTTTAACTACCAGCGTTCAGTTTTGGTATAATTCCATCACCTGTTCAAGGGCAGAAATGAAGTCCCAATGACTTTNAGTTCCTTAGACTAGTGGGTTTCTCTGGCTTCAGCTGCAAAGTATTTAGTATCTTTCCTTACTAACTCCCATTTTCAACCACTGTCCCCATTATCAGAAATTGAAGAAAAAAAAAAACTGTAAACTGCAGTGCTGGAAATCCAAGCACGGGTTAAGAGTCCAAAAGGGTCTGAACATATCGATCTAATTTCTTATGTCTCACTGACAGGTATCTAATAAGAATGTGGAGAGTCATAAAATCATGGAGAAATTTAAGCTGACAGGATCTCTGGAGGTCATCTGGTCCCACTCCCCACTCAAAGCAGGGTCCCGCTTGAAGTCAGGTTAGGTTGCTCAGAGCCTTGTCCAGTCAAGTTTTGAGTATCCTCAAGGATGGAGTTTCAATAACCCCTCCAGGCAACCTGCTCCAGTATCTCACTATGCTCTCTGTGAAGTTTTTTTCCCCCATACAGGTAATTAGAATTTCCCTTTCTAAAACTTCTGTTTTCTCTCATACTTTCACTGCATAGCTCTAAGGAGAGTGTAGCTCCATCTTCTCCATAAGCACGCATTTGATAATTTGTGTGAGTAGCTGTAACTCCCTTAGTTTTCTTTTCTTCAGTCTGAACAAACACAGCAAGTATACATAACTCTTTACTTTGAAAAGGAAAATGGAGTCCACAAGTGCGGAAATCAAATATAATCAATTGCAGCTGCTGAAAGGTATCTTCTGCCAGATCCAACTATTTCAGGAGATGAGATTACTTCCCTCTCAGCAAGTCCATCCATCATCCTCTTTGTGTTAGGAGATGCCAGTCCTGTAGAACTACTGGAAAAGTACTGGTGCAAGTGTTCCCTAAATGACTCCAAAAGGAAAATCAGGTGACAAAATGCTAAAGCCTTTCCTTACAGAGAGTCTGCTTCCCAGACCACATTAGTAGAAACAGGTGAAAGAACACTTGTAAAGAAAGCCTTCTGTTGACTTTACTCGACTTCCTGTACATCAGGATGGACCATACCTGACCTTGGAGGTGATCCTTGACAGTGACCTTGAAAATCAAAGGCAGCAGGAGAACTGTATGGATGCACAAGGAGCTCCTAACTAAATTCAAGCATTAATAGGAAGCATAAAGGAGGTGGAAACAGGCATAGGTGACCTGGAAGAAATATAGAGAGACTGTCCAAGCACGGAGGGATATGCTTAGGAAAGCCAAAATCCACCCAAAGTTGAATTTGGCAAAGGATGTGAAGGGTAACAGGAAAGGTTCCTCAAGTACATCACCAGCAAAAGGAAGACTAGGCAAAATGTGGACCCGCTGCTGAATGGGGCAGGGGATCTGGTGACTAGGACGTAGAAGAGGCCTTCTCAATGCCTTTTGCACCTCAGCCTTTACTGGGAGAACCTGCCTTCAGAAACCCCAGGTCCCTGAGACTAGTGGTAAAGTCTTCTTGTGAAGTTTGTACAAACACTTNTATTTACTTAGCCATCAGTTTTTAAACACAACTGCACTTTTAAAGAAATTAAGTAGAAGCCAAGTATTTTTCATTACAAGTACTGTAGGCTCCAACCAGGAGTAAATCTTTTTTCCAAATGCTTTGTATCCTTACCTGTAAGGAGAACCCGAATTATTAGGAAAGCCTACTACTTATAAAAATTATTCTACCCACTGTCAGAATTACACTGATCTTCCAGAATCAGGGTATCTGCATTTATCTGGACAATTCCTTACTGCCTTGGTCGCAGAGATATTTTAACTACCAGCGTTCAGTTTTGGTATAATTCCATCACCTGTTCAAGGGCAGAAATGAAGTCCCAATGACTTTCCAGCATTTTCCAAAGGCCGCTGTTGAATAAATTAAATGCAAACTCTATGCATACTTCCAGAATAGCCCACATAACCTGATGCTGCAAATGTGCACGTGTATCTCAAGTTCAGTAACACTGAAAAAATAAACACATAGGCAGGAGTTTGAGGCCTTTTCAAAATTAACTTATCAAAAACCCTGTAGTATTACTGAGGCAACTGCAGTTCAGACCTGCAACAATCTGCCATTATTCCAAGAAGAATTTTCTCTGCTTTGTTTACAGTTACAGCAATTTTCCCGTGTGGCTCAGACTGCAGTACAAATTGCACCTGATGATGGCAGAGCAAGTGCAAAAGACAGACCTACCCACACAGACACCAAAAAACAGTATGTTCAGATACTCCTTGAAAAGCATTTGGGTAAATTCTTTACAAAAGCATTAGAATGTTTACCAAGCTTGACCTTGGGGGAATGAAATCAAAGCATTTATAGAAATGGGCTCCAAATGACTGCTCCACAGTTAACAAAAAATGGATTTTATTTGAGTGATGTTCTGTATAGCAGAACAGTGGCATAAATTTTAACCAACCAAGCATAAATTGCAGTATAAAAAACAAAACTCTGACAAACACCCTTCTTAGGCTACTATTTATTTTTGCTCAAGGTATCTGACTACTGAATACTTAGAGTTTCTTTATTTTCTTATATTAGCTAGAATTTTCTGAAGTCTATAGAGGAGCCTTTAAAAAGAGTCTAGCCATGTGTAAATTAAATACAATTTCTCAAGAAATTTAGTGTCTTTGTTTTACTAATCTGAAATAAAATTAATCAAAAATGTTCAAGTTTTATATGGAACTATTCTAGTCCCCTAAAGAAAGATTTGTAACAACCTTTTGGTGGGACAGAGTGTTATGAAGTATCTCTTTTGGTTTTTAGGTTTGGTTGTCTTTTACTCAGAGAAAATTCTTCAAGAACTGGCAATTTTAAAAGTATTTTTAGATGCCTGTCCTCAAACACTGGGACATCACAGCTTCAGTGACCTCTCCACTTCCAGAATAAATTACAAAATTGGTTTCTTTGTTTCTATCATTTAAGCATATGCTTCAGACTGATTGGTCCTCTTAAATTAGGACAATAACAGAAGTAGCATTTGGGTAGGAACGCTCCACCTCTGAGTTAAGGCAAGCAAAACAAGAATCAAGTTAACATAACGTTTAACAATCATTAGCACAAAATTAATGAAGACTGCATCTCATTTTTTTTTTAAATTGAAAGAAAAACCTCTGTTCACAATAAATCACCTAGATGAGATTTACATCTTTGCCATTGAGTACCAGATTCTGCTCCACAGAATTTGTAGAACAGCATCATAATCTTTAAGGTGTTTCATTGTCTGTTCAGTCAATACTTAAGACACTTCTGCTAAAGAATCATGGTTAATTCCTATGTCCAGGAACTAGATTCTCAACACTTCTGTGCTAACTTCCAGCTTACAATAACCTACAAGGCTGTTAAAGACAGCTGAGATGTATACAGCGCATGACTGCATGCATGGCTTAAGAGAAAGATTTATATGCTACATGGAAGAGACAGGCTCTGGGTGTAATCTATTACACTACTTATACACTAATTATGCTAGTCCTGACAGTAGCTATACAAAGGGGGGGAAATGAATACACAGTTCTTCCAAATTAAAGGAATTTATACTAAAATATGCTATTTTTAATGACTTCCATTTCTTCATATGCATTCTGGTGAACTGGCAAGTTCACCAAATTTCCATATACATTTGTCATAAAATAAAGATTCAACATTCTCCCGCTTGTCCGGTACTAAGAGTTAAAGATCATCCACTACAAGGTGCCAGAAATGTAAATATCCTGAGTAACTTTTAAAACTATTGAAGACACCTCTTATTCTTTACATGGTGCAAGAATGGGGCTGCTTCAATTTAAAACAAGTTCTGAATAACAACAGCCATTCTTCCAAATTCCTATTCTTCAAGCTAAAAATTTCTGAAAACCCTAGCTGGAAATAATGACAAGCCTGAGACCAATTTCCCCAGAAAAACATAATGGAAATCTTGAAAGCCTGCTCATGCTGAACTTTCATAAGCAGTTTTGCTTGATACCAGCAGAACCTATCACATTTGATCCATGCGAATTTCTGGCAAACTTCTGCCACATGCTGATATTTAAAATTAAAAGCAGCATAACTACTTTACTATACATTCAGCTGAGCCATTAAAAAAAAAAAAAAAGTTCTTCTCTTTCATACAGAGTTTCCGAAGAATGTATTTCGTCCCTGCCTAAGTCTGCTTCTCTAAAAACAAAGAGCCTTCCCTGGTTTGGTTATATTTCCCAAGTATTTTACAAACAAAACCATTAACTTTTATTATAGTGGTACAGTGAGAAACCAATATAATATTATCAGACTGGAGTGGAAAGGATATATTCAGGATGTCTAACAATAGTATAAAATATAAGAGGGTAATGAATAGATCAAGAAAGCAGGAAGGGGAAATGAACAGAAGACAGCACACTGACACTTTCACACAATTTTAGTATGGGTATAGGGAAGCTTAATAACAGTATATGAAATGTTATTTATACTTAGTTTCTGCTAGAGTCTTCTGCTTTTTCATTTCGGGAAGAAAAATAACAAAAAGCTGTCCATACTAAGTAAACAAGACCACACACAGGCACTCCTGCTTCCCAAACAAATACAAAAGTCTTCAGGAAAAATACAAAGCCATCCAAGGTGATAAAAATCTAATCCCATAGGGACCACCAATACAACTCCTCAGAAAACAAGTATTTTTATTACCTGTTCAAGACAGTCTTGTGGTTCTAAATCGTTCCAGTAAAACAATTAAAGCAACTGGCTCTATGAATAAGACACTTCTTTTAACTGCGACAACCTATTCTGCTTTTTACCTTTCAGTAATGTAGTGTTCATTTTGAGCACACCATTTAATGCTGTTGCCGTTACCAGAAAGCTTGATCATGAACACAACAGCTAGCAAGCACTCAAGGTTCCTAGTAGAAATTTTTCAGCTTGGAATTGTATTTTATAGTAATAAACAGCAATCATTACCGACTGTAGTTAGGCGAGACAGTTGCTTTTGTCTCTTCGTATTCCTTTTGTGCCCGCTAAGATGACTTTTTCAAGTCAACTAGGCCAGTAAATGCCTTTTAATATGTTAACGATTGCACGGAAAAAGCTGTGATTCTCCCAGAAGGAAGGGGGGGGGCGGGGGGGGATTTGAGTTTTCTTCAATTTATTAGTTACCAATCTGTCTGGGAAGTGGATAACACTAAGACAATGTATGGAATAACTGCATCAGCTGAACAGAAGACACCCACAAGTCTGAAGATCCTCTGATCTGGGTCTCCTTCTCACTGACTAGCACAATGCCTGTCAGCAGAAGGGAACAGACCACTTTTACCTTCCAACTCAGAGCTCCC
Source organism: Ibidorhyncha struthersii (assembly GCA_013398815.1). NCBI lineage: Eukaryota > Metazoa > Chordata > Aves > Charadriiformes > Charadriidae > Ibidorhyncha > Ibidorhyncha struthersii. The sequence continues at coordinate 29,477 of VZSZ01006774.1, read as the reverse complement.
AGAGAGAGAGAAGAGAAATTTGCAAGCCAGTATCAAAAAAGCTTACATTGTCTAAGTATAGAAATACTGCAATTGTCACTACACAATGGAAGGAGAGAAGGTTTTCCAGATATCCTAAGATCTTTGCTTTGTCCCTCCTACTGTGCAACAGGATGGCAAAATTGTTACTCAGAGTTGAGGTGGGTAGAGACAGTGGGAAGGCCCCAGCTGGTCATACAGAAGGAGAAAGATTTCAGAAAATAATGCAGTAAAATACATCCAACATGCCAAATCCACACCAAAACAACAACAATAAAAAATAATCCCTCTGCAATTTTCAGTAATTTTTACAGTGAAATGCTTCCACTAAAAACAAAATGTCATGTGAAATAGAAATAAACAAGCCTACAATAGTAGGTAATATGGCTTGGAGAAGAAAAAAGCTTAGGTACAAAGACAGAACATTCTCCACAAGGAATCATAATTCATATCTGCAAATTGTCTTCTTTGTTAGGAACGCAAACACAAGTTACTCTTTACTCATAGCCATACTTTTAAAATAAATGTTTGCTCTAAATAACTCTTCAGCTAAACACATGGTGTATCACTTAAAATATATTTTCAAATTAGCTCTCTAGTGTATTAGCTGTATTGTTTTACAAAACAAAATAACGTAAGTAAAATCAGAGTAACACAATGGCTGAGTTCTTCCACAGCTCAGACAGCAAGTGAAGATTATGTTCACAGTATGTTTAAAAACCCCTAAAGAATGAGTATCACAGGCCTTTTGTCTTACCATTGCAAGCTCCTCCTGTAATTCTCTGCGGGTTCTTTCACTATTCCCTAGTCTCTCAGAGAGGTCTTTAATTACCTTCTTCTTTTCCTCAATCTTCTCATTCATTTGCTTGTTTGTGGAGAAACACTCTTTTTCTAATCTGTAAAGTTTCAGCATTAGAACATTTTTATCAAAAATACTTTTGTCAAGTATACTATATACTTTTAATCTACGGATATGGCACGTATCATGTTATCACATCATATGGCTTGTGAAGTTACTTTTTGGGGTTTTTTTAACTGAAGAAAGTTATATATTCCTTCTATGAAAGGCTTTTCAAGAAGCGGTTACGTTCTTTTCAGTTACCAATGCTTGTGTTAGGCTTCCAGTCATAAATTCATTTGGTCATTTGGGTATGGCCTCCAAATTACATATAATAAAGAGAATGCATCATATTTTAATTAACACAATAGCTCTCTTGAGAAAGACCATGTCACACCTTGCACAATTAACCCTGACTTCAAGTACAAAGCTTGCTCCTAAAGTTTCCACATACCGAGAATGGTATGACTTCAAATTTTTCTACCAGCAGACTGTTCCCAAAATTTCAAAAAGTTCTTGTACTGTATCAGTCCTCCTGGTACTCAGGAAAACACATATATAGAGATCCTGGCATGGCTAAACAGGCAACTCATGACAAAGCTACAAGGCCAAACAACAGCATACAGGAGGCAGAGGCAGGGACAGGAATCCAAGGAAGAATTTAGAAAGATTGCCTGAATATGTAGGCATGGTGTCAGGAAAGCTAAAAGCTCACCCAGAATTGAGGTTTGCAAAGGGTGACAAAGACAACGAGAAGAGATTTTACCACTACATTAGGGTAGGAAAGAAAACATGGACCTGCTTCTACACAGACCAGGTAATTTATCAACAGTGGACACAGAGGAGGTCACCACATTCAATGTCTTTTTTGCCTCAGTCTTCCCTGACAAGGTCTCCCAAGCCTCTAAGATCAGTAAAAAGGCTCAAAGAGAACAATTGTTAGCAGTAGGTAAGGACAGAGTCTGAGATTACTTTTAAGAACTCAACCCACAGAAATTGAAAAGGCCAGCTCACCTACGCTCAAATGTTCTGACAAAGCTGGCCAATGTCACAGCAAGGCTGCTCATTATCATCTTTGAAAGGTGACAGAGTGGGGGAGGTCCCTGGCTAATAGAGAAAGGCAAATGTCACACCTATATTCGGAAAAGGGCAAAAGGTTAAGCCAAGGAACTATAGACCAGTTAGCTTCATTTCAGTCCCAGGAAGGTGATGAAGCAAGTCCCCTTGGAACAAATTTCTGTGCTCGTGAAAGAGAAAAAGGTGACTGAGAACAGTCAGTGAGGATTCACCAAGGCTAAATCACGTCTGGCCAATCCAGTTATACTCCATGATAAAATGACCAGATCTGTGGACAAAAGGAAAGCAAGTAGATTAAACACAACTTAAGCAAGGCTTTTGGCACTGTCTCACACAGTATTTTTATAGCCAATTTAGGACTTCAGTCTAGATATGTGAACTACAACATTGATAAAAACAGTTTGATGGTAAAGCTGAGATGGTAGTGGCTGGTAACAAGGGGAATACTGTAGGAGTCTGTATTAGAATCTGTTTAACATCTTTATCCATCACCTGGGTTAGGCCAAGAGTGCAATCTCACAAAGTTTGCAGACAACAGTGAAGTGGGTGCAGGTAGGTCATGACACAACACAGTTGATACACTCAAGAGAAGGGCTGCCATTCCCTAGAACCTAGACAGGGAGGAGGAACAGGCAAACATGAACCTTCTGAGATTCAACAATGACAGGTGCAAAGATCTCAGTTTAGGAAGCAAGAGCCCTCTGAAGCAATATGGCTGGTAACTGGCTGGGGATCGGCTATGTTCAAAAAGGACCTGGTAATCCTGGTAGACAGGAGGCTAGCCACAAATCAGCAGCATAGCACACAAGTAGAGACAGCTAACAGCATCCTGGGCTGTATTAGTAGTAGTATAGCCAGAAGATCAAGGGAAGTGATTCATCACCTTTTATTTGGTACTCATTACAACATATCCAGGATAATGACTAGTTTTAAGCACACACCTCCCCTGTAACACAGGAAAAAAGTTGCTGTGAGCTCAGGGGAGGGTCACCAACATGGTCAGGGGCTGAACCACGTATAAGATCTGAGACAACTTGGTATGTTCAGATGGAGAAGAGGTAACTAAGGGTGTGTAACAGGCCCCCAGTATGTAAAAGAAGGTTATCAAGAAGATGCAGGCAGTCACTTCACAGCGGTGTATGGCTAGAGGACAAGAGACATCAGTCACAAATCGAATCCAAAGAGGTTCGGACAAGGACAAACTTTTTCCACCTAACAACAGTCAAACAATGGAACAGGTTCCCAGAGAGGCTGCGTCATCTCCCTTCTTGAAGGTTTTCAAGACCTAACTGCATGAATCCCTGAGCACCCTGATCTCATTGCTGATCCTGGTTTGAGCAGAAGGTTGGAATATAGATCTCCTGCAATCCCTTTCAACCTGAAGTATTCTTTGATGCAACTCCTAGCAGTAGGAACACCCAGGTGTCTCTCATTTCCTTGTGTCTTCTCCTATCACCGCTGACTCACTAGAACTGAAAGTCATGCAAAGGGCTCAAAGTTCTTCCAACTTTGAAAGTTTTGAATCAATATTGTCACTTCCTGACCTTATTTCTTAAAGATCAACACATCTTTTTAGCTGAAGGTCTGCTTTATCAGTCCTCCAAACACCTACATGCTTCTGCTTCTTCCCAGCTGATTTTTTTTTCCTTTTAGCTGTAGATGGTTACTTCCTACTCTTAGAGTAAGAATTTGCCTGTTTCAGTCCCCCAAAGTAGCTTCTACTCCCACAGCTTTAAGAAACACAACAAAAGCAGTTGCAATTTATTCTCTGTCACGCTCTCACTCTTCAAGAAAAGTAAATTCACATGGAGACCCAAATCCCATGTTGCTTCGAATTTACATAGTGCTACTGGGTTCAGAGCTAGTTAATAAATTATGCAACCCAGAAACGCCTGATTGCTTGGTTTCAGCTATTATAACCATCTTTTTCTGAGAAAAAGAATTCTAACAGCTTTGAATAGCTTCCAACTTTGGTATCATTTACCCTACATCAAGTCCAGCTAAAAAGACCTACAAGTGTTCTAGCATAACAAATGAAAGTCTCCAAGACTTTCCAGACACTAAGGCTTAAAGACAAACTCGTGGGACTCCTCCAGAAAAAGGAAAATATGTCAGGATGCCAAATCATGGCTTAAAAGAAAAGCCAAGCTCCTGACATTGTCTGGAGTCCAAGGACCACAGCCTTCAAAGGTAAGCAGATCAAAGGCTCTTGTATTCTCTCTGAAGGGATCCAGTGAAAGCAATCACTGATATTCACCAATGTTACTGATACTTGTATGCTTCAAAGAATAAAAAAGGCACAGGAAACAGACGAGGCAGCAAATGCCCACCCCATGTAATTACTTCAAGGGAACTGAGTATATTGGTGTTCATCTGAGATAAAGCTTGACCTTCACTACCTATATTTATGGAGCTCTGGAAATATAGGTGTCTGGACTATCAAAATTGTAAGGATAGCCTGTTTCTGTTTCTTCAGCCTCTATTAACAAAACCACCGACTGTTCAACTGTGTTAACTTTCATGGAGAGGTTTGCATTCTATGAAATCACAAAAGATAATTTGTTTTCAAAAATCTCCATTGGCAGAAGCTGCTAAGAGTAATTGCCTGAATCAGACAATTCAAAGTAGTGAAAAGTACTGCTTCAGTATTAGACAAAGCTTATTCTGATACCCAATTAACATACATAACAGGTGCTTTAAGTAGGCACAAATTCTTTTTTGTACCAAAAAAAAAACCAAACCACAAAATAGGGCAAATCTGCTTTCCTGGGAAAGAAGTATTGAACAGAGTTATCCAGCTTAGAGGAAAAGGGAAAGGCTGTTTAAGGTTCTTGTTGCATTTTAGTAACATAAGTATTACTTCTCCATAAGCACTAATATCAAAGTTCCTAATCCAATTGGTAACATAATGGTAAGAACTGTATTTCCTAGTCTTAGCCACAACAAATACATATATTCAGGTACTTCCTACGCCAATTCCAGACACAGAAATATATCCCCTAAAATTTTTCTTTTTAGGATAAGGTTTTGTTTAGGAGTTCTCCCCATTTTTCCAAAATGTAACTTTCGTGGACCAGAACTATGATAGTGGAGCTCCGCATGGTAACAACTGGACAGCGTTATTCCATGTGCAGGCAGTACTCCACCGAAGACTACTTCTTGAGAAAAAGTCTTTGCACATCTGAGAAATTAACATAATTTGCAGAATGAAATGCTCTGACAAACTCTGTTTGTTAAGGAAACTTAAGTGCACGTGCATACCACTTTGGGAGACTGGGGTCTAGTGTGATGAAATCAACCAATTAAAATCTTTCTACAAAATGAGGAACTCATATTTTATGAACTTTTTGTGGGCCCAAAAGGAATCTTTGTAAGAGGATCTTGTACTGAAAATTATTACTGAGCACAGATATTTAAGATAAAACACCTTGTAGCAACATGAAAATAAGAATTTGCTAAAATAGAGAGGAGTACCTGAAAGAACAGTTGTAATGAAAGTTAAAAAGAACTGAAGACGGACAAATAAAAGCATTAAAATGCCAAACACATTAGAAACCCTGAGAATCAAACTGGTTTATTTACTTGTATGTAACTCCAAGTGTAAAGTATTAACACTCCTTTCAGGACCTAATATGTTTGGACAATGTGTGGTTTACATTTTTGGTTTATGTGTGTAGTGCTTATATATGTTACTGTGTTTTTAAAAGTCATTTATGCAGAATTTATGACTCCACGTTTATTTCACATCAAATAATAAAATCAGAACAGGCAATCTTCTGTAATTTTAACCCTTCATTTGTGACTATATCAAAGCTGAACATGACCCATGTGTTCAGACTCACATTCATTTTCTAGAGAGCTATAAAGATAAAAAGCAGTGCTGTTGTGCATTTCAAAAGTTAAGTACTTTCAAAAGTCATAGGTATAATTTCAAGAAGTCTGTTAACTCCCCTGATGCACTAACTTAAATTTCACAGTATCTGTGGTTCATTAATCTCACTACCTTGAACTTCAGAAGCAAAAGCTACAGGTCAGACACACTTGTTTTGTCTAAGAATGCAAAAGACATAGTAAGAGACAGGAGGACAGACATGAGCTGCTTGTACAATTTCAGGGCTAGTTTTTGAGCTTGGACAGAAATAATGTGAGAAAAATTCCCAAAACTTCTAGAAGGAAGGAGTAAATGATATCTGGAGATTCTTGGAAGGTTAATAGCTCCCTGAATGATTACAGAAAGCCATGCTATGGTAGCCATGTTGACAAGACAGAAGAAATTTTTTTTAGACTGAAAACTACTTGAGCTTAACATGCATTAGCCAAAAAACTAAAAAAGCCCTGTGTTTCACTTGAGGATGGTGAATTTGGCTGTTCTAACCTCAAATTCAAAGATGGACCTTGGAATATTAGACCTTGGAAGGATTCAAGAAATGGTCCAAGAACAAACACTGGAAGAACACTAGTCCAGGGAAGCTTTTAAGTCTGAAAAGAAGAGAAAGATTTTATCTGTAACATGAATTTTCTGCATTTTCCAGAACACATGAATACGGAAACCTAGGAGAGAAAAAAAACAAACAAACCACCAACCAACCAAAAAAAAAAAAAACCTGCAACACAAACCGAACGACCAAACCATATTCTCAGTAACCAGTTACATACAAGAAAAACTCATACACTGGGAAGCAGCTTGTTACGTAAAACTACTGATTCAACAGCCATTCCTCTAAAGAAGGTTGTTTTGAACACAACAGAGCTTTTTTAAAACAAAACAACAAAAAACAAATAAAATGTCAAACCAACAGTACAGGCCTTCTCCAGTTCCAAGGAAAGGCAGAGAACTTGGTATTAGTTTAGTGCCTTATATGTTGCTGCCATAGAACTCATGCTCAAAGCAAAAACAACCAGGCAGGATGAGATTACAGTTTAATTAACTGATGTTATTGTAGGACCATAGAGAATCTTGCAATACACTTAAGTTTCCCAGCTGTGAAGACTGCAGTCTTCCAGAAGCATCACGTTTGATTACTATCATAATGTATTTCACACATTTGCACATAAAAATAATTTCCTCTTCTTTGAGAAAAAAGCTTTAATTTTTTAATTACTCTGGTTTACCTAAACGCACAATCTTACATACAGGCTTCTTTTGGCCTTATTTTAATGAAGAGCACTAAGGTGTTTATAAAACAGCACAGGTTTCAACTATGTAACTAAAAACATCTCTGTAACCATGCATATAGAAAGTCTCTCTCAGGCCCTCAAACTTTCTTACTTCTAGGAAAACCAGTTTCTTTTGCTCTCCACCATTGCTTGTGTGAGTAAGTCAACATAAATAGCTATGTTTATAGACCCATATAATCCTAGAATGAAAGAGATGCCACCTCTGTCTTTTTCCAACCCATTCTACTAGCTTGAGACTCTTCCCAAACCTCCCCTGTGCACTGCCCACTTTAAGTCTTCTTAAACTTCCTCTTTCCCTAAATTTAACCTACTACCATCCCTCATTTCACCTGCTCCTCAGTTCTGTGTCTTCCAAAACCATTCTTCTTCCTCACATTTTCTCACCCCAATATATACTTCGTTCAGCCACGGAAGAAGACTCAGTACTGCCCACCCTGTATCTGCCTGGGGAATATAACAAAGCCGTTCTTCCAAAGACTGTCTGACAGACACAGTAGATTGTGAGAGCACGTGAAATTACCTGGGATTCCTTTCACGTTCAGCACACCCTTCACCCCTTTTCCTATTTTTCATTACCAAGTTAAAACTTGCCACAATTATCCAAAAGCTGAAAACAAAGATTATTTCCTATAAATTATACACAACTTCTAGACAGAAGTTGTAAAGATTCATCTAGCTCCCTGAAGTGAAATAATAATTTCACAATAATGTAAGTGTATACAGAGGGGAAAAAAAAAAAAAAAACAAAACACAACTGTTGTAAACCTGCCACATATGTTTTCCTACACTCCTCCCAAACACTACTGGAGACAGGACCCTATCATAACTATTATTTTCAACATTTTTGCTTTGGCAAAATAATCTGTAACAGATCAGTTATTTCCCTACTTACCCATAATATGCATGGTTACTCACATGGACCTGTTATTAATGGAATGCCAGGTTCTTAACCTTGGCTTGGTTTGGCAATTGCATCAGATTGTGTTGTTTTCTAGTGACTGAAAACTATACAGAATGTAAACTTTAGGTGGTACTCAAGCTGTCTACTGCCATTCTACAATGAATTTAAAAGGTAACTTACACATTGAGTTTTTCCAAGTTCTCTTGGGCATTGTGTTTTTCTCTCTCATATGCATTTTCTACCTCTTTGAACTCTTTCTTGATCATTTCTAAATCCGAGAGAGCTTCTGATTGGCTGGCTTTTTCCACCTGCAAAGCTCCTTCAAGGTCTCGAATTCTTAACTACCAAGTGATAAGAAAGCAATTAAAGCAAGTTAGGAAAAGCTATCACAATCTTTAACGCTGTTCTATGTTCTATTCTGCTTTACAGGTAAGTATATTCCATGCATTCTATATGGAAATATATACACAGAAAGCATTGAACACATGTAAAAATGTATGAATACATACAGTTCAAAACAGAGACAAATAGATATGCTGACCAAAAGAACCTTTTATTCTCCTTTGGTGGTATCTGGATTTTTCCTTTTTCGGTTATTACTGAAATTTTCCAGGGGAATTCTATTTTTTAAGTAGACTCACGATAGTGTGAGATTAACAGTAAAGGCTACACTTCCACTCAGCACAAAGCACACTTGAAACTTGTTCACGTATATGAACAAGGAAGAAAACCTTACCAGTTCTTCACCCATAAAAGATAAGTCTGTAACTTTAAGGAATGTTACCCTCTCAGTTCCTTTGTATGTTGTAAAAGTAGAGAGAGGAAATTAAGAAAATGGAATCTTTCCTTTGTACTAGTTTAATCAACACTTTACAAAATTTAAGTGCCAGTACACAGAGAAAATCATGAGAATAAGAAAATAACTGACTGAAGAATGTCAGACTTACTTTTGTTACTCAGAAAAAAAGAAAGATACTGAAATTCTTTTTTTTTTTTTGTTTTGTTGCTTAGTTTTTCAAAAGTCCAGTGTGAATGGTTTGTTAGTAAGTATGAGATGACTAATCAATCATCACCTAGCTTTTTCTCACTTGCTTTTTAAAATAAACCACAATTGCCTTACTGGGTCAAACCCCATGTGATACAGTTTAATAACACAAAGATTTAATATTCAAGTATATACTACATTTTTTCATATAATCAATCTTTACTGGCAACTGTAGATATCATAACTTTGTTTGAAGAGGAAATGTACTCTGAAATAATTATATTTCAAACTGCAGTTTCAGGATCCGTTAAGCTCTCATTCCTAGAGAAGTTGGACGTATGCACTGTATCTTCAAATAGCTCTAAGTGCCCATGCAAAAGATACAGGGCAGGATATTTAAGCAGTAGTATAGGGTTTAACTAATGTGAAACATTTCCTTTCCCTCACTGTTTAAATGCTAGTGGGAATTCTCAAACTTGCAAATGTGACGTTTTATTTTATTGTTTATTCTAATAACTTCAATGTTCTCTGAAAAGCAGATATTTGTCTATTCTCTCCTTTTATATATTAGCTATTACAATTTCGACACTTGTTTCAAAAAAAACTATACAGTCTTGTCACTGAAGCAAGTAAGTGTTCTTAACATTTTTTGAAGATTTTATCTTTACAAAATCATCTGTTTTACTGTAAACTTCTACAAAATATTTAACAAAAAGTTTACCTGGATGATCTCTGAATTGAATTTGGATTCCAAATGTGCTGCTCTCTCTGCTTCAATGTTTTCTTCCAGTTTCTTTATTCTCACTGTAGCTGCCTAAAAGTATATTTTGAAGAAATATAAGTCCAGAGAGATGGTAAACATGACACAGACTATTCTATTCATTCAGTATCTTAGGATTCCATACACCAACCTGATGTATCTGAACTACTTCTACTTTGGAACTGTGAGAACTCATACCAAGAAATACATATAAAAATAATTTTTACATATCCAGAATATTAAATTATTATTTTCTATTTACTGAAAGAAGTTGATGTAGCATTATGTTATTGCTGCATTTTTTACAATCGAGAAAACTGCAGCTGGAGTCAGGAAGCAGAAAGACCATGTTAAATATTCTATCTATTCCCTTATTATTTGCTTTTTCACCAAGGCTGTCACCTGACGCAACATAATCACACCCTGTATGTTCCAAAATACAATGGGGTATCAATACACTATCTACAATTTCAGTAATGAGACAAACGAAGCACAGAGAAGACACAGAATTCCTCAACATGTGTTGGCTTTGGCACCTAATTAGCAATTAAGGTGCCCAGAACTGATTGCTTTGCAGCCCTAAACTAGTTAGTTTCCCTACAACAAAAATCTGTAAACTCTAATGTTTTAAAGCACTTATCTAGTACTTTTTTACTGCTGTGTTCCTTGACCTGTAACTATTGTTATGGTTTTGTCTAGCAATTACCAGGTTATTCATGATCTCATTTAACAAATACCCTGACTACTTTAGTCAGTTACGACATATCATTACACAGAAGAACACACATACATGCATGTGTAGTCTAAGCAAAACAGGATTCTCTGAATTAAACTGTTGCATCTTTCTTATCCATTCTTAAAACATTTAGAAAAGCACAAAAATGCAAATGACTACTTGGAAACTTGGATTGCCCACAAAAAGTTGAAGTAGTAGTCTATATTTTTACTAAAGTTTTGTTTTTTGTTTTTTGGTTTTTTTTAAAGTGATCCAAGCTGAAAAAAATTCTTTCAGGTTACAATAAACACAAAAGCAATCACCAGATACATATGCTCAAATAAAGGCCTGGACACAGAATTTCATGTGGAAAAACACTTTTATCAAAAGCAGTAACTAAAGATCCACTATAATGGAAATTCACACGCAATTTTAACTACACTACTTTCTCTCATAAAATCTTTTCACTTCGACTGATAAGTGAACTGAAAAGAAAAATTCATCCAAAAATGTCTCTTGGCTTCAAGTGAAATCTGGGAGATCAAGAAAAAGGAATTAGTATTAAAAAGTCATTTAACATAAGCACATTTAAGGTTATATAAATACAATTCAAGTTATTGATTTTGGAAAAGTAAAACAAAGTAGCAAATATGTGAGACTGCATCTTGACTCTCAACATTTAAAAGAAGAGAGAGAAACATTAACAGATGTTAAAATAAAAGCTCTTGGCAAAAAAATTAAACTTTGTTTGTATAATTACGCACACAAAAAAGGAAAGACTTCTGAAACTCATGTCCATGGAAGGCCTACTAAAGAGAAAAACAGCAACAGCACAGAGCTTACCAAACCTACTCCACAGTAAGGTCTGTTAAAAGGCTTAAATTTTGCCTTTTCCCAGGGCTTTTATCTGCTTAA
>VZSZ01006774.1:0-18079 GCA_013398815.1 Ibidorhyncha struthersii | reverse complement strand
CTTAACGTATTTAACACCAAAAAAAAAAAATCACAAATCTTGCACAGACACTACCACTGTACTTCCCTATTGCTAAGATTATTCTCAAAAGTAGCTTGATCTAGACTCTTAACTGTACTATTCCTTCCAAACATCAGCTCATACTCCCCTTTGCCCTCAATGGAGAATTAGCAAACTACCTCCCGCTTCAGTTTGGAAGGACTCCTTAGCATCCTTCAACAGTTCAACATCTGTCAACGGGATGGTTTTACACAAGAGTACTGCCAGCCTAGTACAAGCAGTCAGTGAACACTAAATATAAGTGATGTGGATTTCATTTATTTTGTAATAACATTTAAAAAGTCAGCCTGAAAATTACTCTATTTTAAGTTTGCAAAGAAGAATAAAGGAAACAGTGAGGAAGGTACTTATCACAATACTTAGAGTGGGAAACGTAATTTTTAAAAAATAAAATGAAGAAATAAAAACTTCATCAAGAATATTCACTGCATACCCTCAAGAGCAAAAATGCTTTTTTGTCTTTGGCTGGTTTGTTCAAGCATCTATTCTGATAGCAAACACTGAAAGGGAAAAAGAAAAAAAAGTGACTCTGCAAGTAAAGATTTTAGGCATAACTTACTAATTCACATGCTCTGCATTTGACTGCTAAGTCTTATTTTATTTCCTGAGCACCAGTCTAAGTAGAAGTATGCCTTCATCTCAGCTTCTCTTCAGCTGAAACAAGACGGAAGACAGTATCAAAATGGTAAACTTATCCACTCAGATGAAGAAGTATTAGATTTCATCAGTCCCAGAAGAAAAATAAAAATAGAAAGAATAAAACAGCTTGAGTGAGGGCACCTCCAAGAATGAAAAACAGGAGCAATTACATTCTCCCAAACATAGCATACAGGTATCAGTTCTTGGTATAGTTCCTGAAAAGTAGAGTCTATCTCCTTGAGCCAACATGATGGACACTAACTGCAAGCACACAAGACATTGTTGAAAGGAAACACAACCTCTTAGAAATATAGAAACTTCAGTCCTAAGAAAATCCTGGGACAATGAGAGAAGAGACACAGGAGCAAGCAGACACCTGTAAAAAGTGCCAACATATCACTCTCTTGCCATCTGAAGTAAGAGCAATTCCATTTATAACCAGACATATTTGCAGATGGTTTATTTGCTTGAGTTGTCACAAGTCACTGAAGAACTTGTAGAATTAGCATGCCTACAAAAAGAGAAGCACTGGGAAAACTACTGTTTCAGCTACAGAGATTCCTGATGATCTCTGGAATGTGAGCAACAGGCTCCTAATTGCAAACAGGACAGTGTGTGTCTAGCTTACTGAACCCTAGGCACCAACCAAAGAAGAGCTAGATGCACCTGACAGGTATCCAACAGAAAGTATTCAAAGAGATTCAAGACAGTATACACAGCAAAATTAAAATAGAAACTACAAATCAAAATATCTGTTTGACAGGTTAAGTATCATCTTACAGTTCATATCCCCATATAAAGGCATGAGAAAATTGACTTGTTCAAAACTGGGAGTTAGGAATCTCAACCTCCTATTTTGCTTTTATAGCTCATCTTCTAGAGTTTGATTCTTTAAAGCTTTGCTTCACATCAGTAGTTTGTTACAATTTTGATTTTTAAAACCTTGTTTAAATTAGTTCACCAGACCTTCAGAAAGCAAAGACTTAAGGAGAGAAATAAAACGTATTTTCATCCAGGACAAGTCACTGTCAGGGACCTGACAGGAACTGGTGCTAATTTCTTGTATTGCTAGAAGCCAGAGATGAAGAGTGAACTATGTTCTCCTCTAAATTCTCAGAAGATTATTCAGGTAAACCTTAATCTTAGCTGACCAGTATAAGCAGCTGCCTTACCCAAAAGAGATTTAGATGCTTAAAAGAGCTCGGTGAAAAATTACATATGCAAATTGAGGAAGTCATGCAGATGCTGTCTGTGTCTGGTGGAGCAATGAATATTCTTTTTCCTGGGTTCTATGATTTGATTGCTGAAGCTTATGGTTCACCATACATCTAGCAAATTTAAACAAAGTCATATGCCAGCAAACCAGTGGGAAATTAGTGGGAAAACGACAACTTCATGACAGACATCTAACCAGCCATTATATGCACATAAGCCTTGCTAAGCAATACAGAATTACTAAATATAAAGAAATTCAAACTTGCTTAGACAGCTCTAAGGAAAAGAATTTTGGAATTGCTGTTTATCTAAGTGCACATCAGCCATAGAAGTTGCACCTGGATTCCAAGCTGAGTCTGAAGTTTTACTTGGGAAGAACACAGCTGCAAAAACACCACTATAGACAATATCTTGTCTATTTTGCTAGTAAAGGTTCAAACAGGTTCTGCCAATACTTATGCAAACTTCCCTTCACAGTGAGAAGTTGCACGCTCTACCAGTGAGAATGATCTATTACGCACTCTGTGAGGGAACGAAAGAAATGCCAGGGATGAGTCTAACCCATAACACCATATTAACAATTCCAGAAAGAGAAATAGGATGAGGAGAGGAGTTCCGTTTTCCTGTCTGACAAACAAAAGACAGGCATCCCAGAGTCATCTTAGCCAGGCAAACCTCTTTGCATCAGATGAAAGGTGAGAATCAGTATCCTTACTGAACCATATGTGTCCAAAAACTTTACACAATGCCTGTCTAGAAAGAAGTTGAGTGAAAACAAGTTTAGAGAAAGTTTGTAGGCCACAGACATCCAGATCACAGTCTCTTAACTGGGAGTCAAATGGGAATACTTTCTGGTTTAGCTTGCAAAGCTTCTTGTCAGGTCCAAGTCACAGAGATCGACCTCAAAGATGGATCCAAACAGTTGTTTCTCCAGTGGTTACAAAGTGTTTGCTTATCTAACATTGAAAACATTGGTTATTCAACAAGATTCAGTCACTCGTTACTTCCATGTGCACCTAACCGGATACATGAAGGCAGACATCTTCAATACTATACACAAACTCACTGAATCTCCGAAGTTTCCTTAGATATTCAGCCTGAGTCAATTTCAGTCTTAAAGAACAAAAATATCTGGGATTTGTTTCCATGATAGCACACGCAGAATTGTGACTTTTGAGAAACGGCAAATAAAAATGACTAAGAAAACTTCAGTGCTTTAGAATTTGTGGGCAACCATGCTATATGTTTACTCTAATCCCTTAAAGTTCAGACACTTTTTCCAGTGTCCTGTTGCATGCCAATGCTAATGCAGTTTCTAGGAAACACTTCCTGCATGCTAACAGTTTGCAATACCATTTTCCAAACTGGCCTTTGTGGCTTCCGCTTTTCTCAGCCCCTCACACTTGCCCTAAGTACCGCGATATTTGTGAATACCAGGGCACTCCGTACTGAAACAGTCATTCAGTATCCTACATTTGTGCAATGCCACAGCCATGAAAATGTAACCACTTGACATATGCATTTACAACAAAATACCCTTTATCAGATAAGCAACAAAGAAAACAAAAAAAAAAGTACAACAGTTACCAAGCTTAGACACAGTAACAGAAGTACTTTTTCTCTTCTCTACTTCTATTTAGACCACTTCTGCAAGATTTTTCCATTTCTTTTTACTAACAAGTTGTCAGGATACTTATACTTCCCCATGGCTGAGGTCCAATCCCCATGTGAAATGCTCAGCCAAGATAAAAGTTTTAAGTGAAAAGGACACACATGTACCTCATATCTGGATCATCATCCACCCACTCTGTATGCTTCCATGTTCAGATTAAAATCTTACTTCTTCCTACTTAAAAGCACTTCCCTATGACTCATAACACAGATCAGGAGGTCAGGTCTAAACACAGCGTTGGGAGATGCGCTGACTACTTCCACCTAGTGTTAGAAATGCTGATGCTTCTTGATCATGGTAAGGTGGAGCCACCTCCTGTTCGGATAATAAACAACCTTTTAGTAACTATAAAGTTACTTAACTACAAACAATTCTTAACCACTGAAGCAAAAGTTCTTTTAGCCTGACAGAGTGTGGCCAACCCTCACTATAAACATTTCCTGTATATGAAGTCTAGAGTAACACGTCTCATTGACAGAGGAGCCACATTTGACCTGCACAACACCAGATAAACAACTACACTGGCATGAGGGCTACAAGATAAGCCATCAGCTTCGCTTTAGGTTAAAAAAAGAAAAGTAAAAACAACTAGGACTGCTAAACTGACAGAGCTTGGCTGCCTTTGGATAAAGTCCAAGTCCATTCTAATCTGCAACTGCATTGCAGATGGTGAACCCATCTGAACTGCTCTCTCTTTCTACAGTACCTTGAGGGGACAGTGATGTCCCTTTTGGTTCTCATGCTTAGTAGCTGGTAAACCCCTTAACAGGACATGAACTGACACTGTTACTTTTATACATACACATAGGCAAGATTAACATGTGACTTGTTACTAACTCCTGGTGAGGGCTACATAAGACAGTATTCAAACACCTTCAGTCTCATAGTGAGGTAAGAATAAACAGCGTTCAAACTGGACTTAAATAACATGATGACGTAGATGATAATAAAGAGGAAGCTCCTCTCAGAGAGTAAGTCCATTACATCAGTGAGCTTGCCACTGGAGAAATACAAACTTTGGAGCCACCAACAGAGATACCATTATGAAAACTGCAGTACTTAGAGGATATAGAAGACAGTCACAGTAGCCAGAATTCCTAGATGCCAGTTGTGCACTGTGGAGACACTAGAAAGCAGAGGATTAAGTAGGGGTAAGCCATCAAGAAATGCATAGTCATAGGAGACAAAGTAGTTTAAAGTTTAAGCAGTAGCACTGTTAACTGGCTGAGAAATATGTCCTTGCACTGCATGGAGCTTTTTCAAGCCTTTCTGATGAGAACTATAACTTACCTAACACTGCAGTTCACAGTGAAATTAATAACAGCAAGAAGAAAAACAAAAAGCAGGTCTGCAGGTTTTGGGGGTTTGCTTTGTCTTCAGCTGGGACCTAAATCTCGTGTTTCACTGACTTAGATACAGTAAGAAATTTAATACACCCACAGCCTTAAACTATTGCCATGCACATATAGCTTCTGCAAATATAGAGACAGACCATCACTCAAGTCTTCTTTGCAGTCATCTCCCCATCACAGCAGCATTACCAAGCTAATACAAGATGACAGATTTAGCAGGACATGAAAAGGTCAATATACTTAGAAGCAAGGGAGCAGGAAAGGACACGTGAAAGCAAAGGGAATGGTCTTTAAATGGTAACTCAGAGTCTCAGAAACAGGACAACACACCTAGCCTCAGAAACAAAACGGACCAAGTTCTGGGACAGTTTTCAGGCCTCATGAGAAAGGCTTAAAAACTTCGAAAGACCTTGAGCTCCAGCTCACTAAGAGTTGGCAGCCTCAAACGCATAAACCAAACAATAGAAAATCACTACATTTCTGTGAACAAGACAAAGAGTTTGAAATTTATGAACTAATAATTCTGTTTCT
Organism: Ibidorhyncha struthersii; assembly: GCA_013398815.1. NCBI lineage: Eukaryota > Metazoa > Chordata > Aves > Charadriiformes > Charadriidae > Ibidorhyncha > Ibidorhyncha struthersii. The sequence continues at coordinate 12,610 of VZSZ01006774.1, read as the reverse complement.
CATGGTAAAATCCACATTCCCCTTTCCTCTACTGTTTGACAAACAGTTTTCCCACCCAGCTTTTTGGCAGCTAGACACATCACAAGAAACACTATTTTTATATACAAATCGCTCTGTATTTCCCAAGAAATCATCTTTCCAGAGCAATGGAGCTAAAGACTAAAATACAAGACATTCGTTCCCATAAACTTATTATCATAAATTGTAGTATCTTGGTAAGTTCAATACAAATACATCAAGAATTCGTTTGACTACTGGATCTTAGGCTAAAGAGGTAGAATGGTAAGGTTCTCAAACTAAATTTTTCTCATACAGTATGCGTTCTGCTTCAGAAGGACTCAGTGTCCATGCAATGGTACACCACACTGGTATCACTGCAAACTGGAAAGCTAGTAGGTTACACATTGTACCAATAGTTATCTTTCAACTGAAGAGTCCACAGAAACTTGCTGTCATCCTTTCTCTTAATTTCTCATTCCAGAAAATAGAAATGTACTCTTTTAGACTATGTTCAGAGTAATGACTGAAAGACAAAACTGGACTAATATTTTTTTTTTAAAAAAAAAAACGGGGGGAGGGGGCACACAGAATTTTTTCACCTTCTTGTCTTTATAATATAGTCTACTAGATATAATTCTTCATAAGAGCACCACTGTACAAAAAGAAAAAGATTCTAAATTTATCATTTCCCTTCACTGCTGAAACAAATATTTTCCCATGGCCTTCTCCCTTATGGCCAGCAGAGGGTAGTAAAGGCACAGCTTTGTGAAAAAGTTCATCCTCATTGCATATCAAGAAGTATCGTATAACAAAAGATTGTAAGATTGCCTTTTAATTAGAATTACATTACTCTTCACACCTTAAGAAGTTCTCTGCCATCATCAAGAATTTAAGTACACATTTTTTAACCAAATGCCCATTTAACACAAAAGTACTCTGCATGGAAATTGAAATCAGACATGTCTCCTATGTCCATCTTCCCACAAAAAACAAATTTCAACCTATAAGTCAAAAATTCCACGAAGACAGATAAAGAAATATAGGGCTACTTCAAGAAAAAAACGTAGCCTGTTCTGTCTGAGGTGCACTCCTTTAAGGCTTCTTAGAGAGGGAATGGAAATCCCTCTCGAATACTGACACCGTAGGCAAAAATGAGTTGTATTTAAACACGGCTGGAAGTACAGGACTGGTTATCAGAAATTTATCCATATTTCTAACATGGGTAATACTTATTCCCATACACTAAGGAGTTTTAAATTGACAGCTAGAGCACCACAGAACTATGTGAGAGTAATACCAGGTGGGCAGAAACACAAGGGACACACTGGCATGTTGGCAGATAAGTGAAAACTACTGTCCAGGCTCTAGTACCCTTCTTTAATGCCTCTTCCACAATGTATGGGAAGAACTTGGCAACTAAGAATGTGATCTACAGCAGCTAGCATGCTAGTGAGGCAGGTGTTAAAGCAGAGAGGAGGAAATTCTACTGACATGAATGTGTTTAAATCTCAGCAATCCCCAGGCTTCACAGAAGCACTTATTTCTACTTGGGAATGGAGCACGCCTTTTTAAAGGGCCATAGTCCTTTCTTTCGTACACAATTAGAAGGGAAGATTGTGCTCATTACCCCTCTTTTGAGCAACAAGTCGTTCCTTGAACACTCCCCCATTTCCTTCCCTTACAGCCTCCAAAACCAAAGTTCCAATAACTGAGCTACAGAGGTGAACAGCAGCTTATCTGGTCCCTTTGGCTGAGGTCTTTCCACTCTGTTTCAGAATGAAGGACAGATAATACCTCTGCCTGATTGAGTTCCAGAAGGCAAGAGAGGAAGAGGAATGACAAATTTATAAATCAAACAAAGGTTGTAATTAGATTTCGAACTCTGTTAATACTAAACTGTCCCTCAGTACATAATTTTTAGGGGAGAGGATTATGGGTGAGAGAACACCTTAAAATACATTTTGTTTACTTGAATTTTGAATTTCAGAACACCTGCAGCCTTTCAGGACCATAGAAAAGGCAGAACAAATTCTGTTCCACAAACACTGATGCAGAGTACTGGCACCTCATAAGATGCAGATGATGCTGTTGTCACAACCTCTGTGACTTTGAGTTCACTAACCAGTATGAAGTCTACAGTTACCAATACGGCATACAGTAATCAATATTGAAAGCTTAAAATATATAGTGCTTTTGTTTCTTAAATAATAAAGATACTTTCAGAGATGCTCATTGTTTAACCTCTCTTTGACTTCAAGTATAGAATGGGTAAGTTATTACTGTTGGCTCTTTCAGACACTTACACACATGCAATTTGCTTTTGAGATGGTCAAATGAGATGCAAGCTGACTAAAGCATATGCATTCCAGTCTAACTTCAACTTTTTTTTTTTAATTCACAGGGACTTGTGCTAATTTGCTTAACCTTTTGAATGCAAGAGATTTCATTACATACTTTCCACTGCTTAAATAGCTACAAGTACCACAAGATTGATTTTTCTGTCATCTGAATACATTTTTTTCCTCACATTATTAAGAGATTCAGTAAGTTAAAATAATTTAATAAAAATCAAGCAGCAATGAAAATATCTTAGCTGATTGTGGTTAATAGATAGCATTCCCTGATAAAACTAACTCTAGGGCATAGCAGTTACACATTTTCAAGGAAGTCAGTGCTTCCTTTTCAAATTTACAGATGGTGAGTACACCCAAGCAAAATATTTGGAAAGATAAATAATTTGCTGCCTTGCTCCTCCTCCTTTCAACCCATGATTCCTATGTTATTAGGAGCCACGAAGTCACAAAAAGAAGCCCCGGTTCAAGCAAAGGTTTTAAAAGGGCTATTGGAACTTCACAGTACACAGCACTTTCCAACTGAAGATAATTCTGCCTAGACCAATATGTGCAGCGCACAATACCTGACACACAAAAGCACAAAAGTCTACCTTGTTGGTCAATAAGTCAGTGTTTTTAGTTGATGAGCTTTGATCTTCCCTGTAGGAGTTTCCTTTTGTACTTCATCTTTAATGTAGGGCTCTACCTACCTAGCAATCGATGCTTTAAACACTTCTTTTGCCTTTAAGGGGAAAATAACAGAGAACACACACAGCTGAAAACTGTATGTCGCTTATTGCTTTAAGGGCTTCCAATACCCTGCAAGTGCCAATTCTTTAAAATTCATTGCAGAAAATATTTAAAGATGCCTTTAGTAGAAAACTTATATCAGGATAAAGAATCATCCAGTCACTGTACTTTTCTGCAGTGACCAATGTTCTACCAAGAAAGTCTTCGTCCAGACTGCACATACAGATAACATAGTTACTACAAAGCCTATCAGTGGACAAACAAAATGTTGAAACTGAGGAGACAGCTAGCAGTTTAGTAAGAGGAGCACATTTAAAAGATACTAGTCTTAAAGACCTGACACTTCTCAGCAACAGGTGTCACACAATAGACAGTTGAGTCAACAGGCAAACTAAAACTACCTGTAGCATGTAAGTCTAGATAGGAAGAGGCTGCATAACACTGCTGTGATCTTCCACTATGCTATTCTCTCTACCTAGCACAAAATCTGGTGACTTTCTCCACTCCAGTAGATTCCCCATTGCAAATTCACTAATTCTCAAAATCTGCTCTTAAGCAGAAAACATCAGAAGATAGACATACTAAAAGGTTAGGGAAAATGTACAGATTTCCTAAAGTAAAGTTAGCCTTGTTTTCACACTTACATAATCTTTTCCTATCTGTTGTTCAAACAACAGTCTCAAGTCAGGCACACAGTTTAAGTGGCATTCACCAGTTCAGCCTTTTCTGCGAAACAGATGTTCAACATTTTGTTAATCCAGTACACAGAATCCACAGGCTAACTGGGAGGTTCCATCCCTCAAAAATGAAATTGCTCAGAGCATCAGTATTTGTTGAGACTAATAGCAATAGTCAAAAAGCCTTACTTCAAGTTCTTTTTTAAGTCGCTCCTCTCTTTCAGCGCTGTATTCAAGCTCATTGGCCTGGCGCCTTAGCAGCTCAGTACAGCTGTTGTGTTCCACCTCCACGTCTTTCATTTTCTTGTGTATATTTTGCAGTGCTTTATTCTGCTCCTAGAAAAAATAAAGCATTAAGAGATACTTTTACTAAGATAAAGTATTAGGGTAAAGAGTTCAAAAGATGAATACTTTGTGAATGGAGACTGCATTATAACAGGTTATTAAAATCTAACATGTTAACACATGTCAACAGAGCCATTTACCCAATGGCTGACGTGTTCTTTATTCACCACGAGGTACAAGGTGTTGGTTCAAAAACTGCTATGAACATGACCTTCTGTGGTAATACTAAAATCAAAGCCAATTCCCCACAGAAAATCTGACTGTCTAAAAGAGTACAAGGCTGCTCTTCCAATCTCTTCTCTCCCAGCTCAATGGCAATGATGGAGAGGGAAACAGTTAAGTGCATTTTACAAAGTGATACATAGGAACAGAAGTTTTATTTTGTTCTGGTTTTAATTGTCAGAACTTGAATTCAAACCAGACATTTTTAGAAACAGTTACTCTATTTCTGCTGCTCTGAGAAAGACTTTCTTCCATCTAGAAACTGAATTACTTTAAAAGATTATGTACATGAACTATTGAGTTCTCAGTAGAATAAAATAACCAGGCTGTTCCCCACTTCAATTTCTGCATTCAGAAATTGAACAAGCTACAGGCTGGGATAATTCCTAATACTGCTGGACTCAGCAGCTCTGTGGAGTCACTGCTACAAAATCCACATTCACACCACACCAGGCTTCGGCAAAGTAGCCAAATAATGAACCCCAGTAGCCTTGCACATACTTAAACTGGAGATCCCAGAAGCCTCAGAGAGAGCAGCTTTGGTCCAGTGGACAGGAATAAGCTTTTTCGTAACTAGCATCAGAAACCAGTTATAAATCCAGTGATTTAGTTGGAGGACCTTTGGAGACCAAATTTGTTAAAATGACTTTCTGTGCAAAACACAGGAAGATTACAGTAAGTCCTCCTGTTCATTTACTCCTATTGAATATCATGGCAAGAGACAGTTTGTGGATATAAACCAGATGGTCTGCAAATTCTGCTATTACTCTTACATTAAATAATCGTGTTCCTAGAAAATACTAATCATATGGCATCTGCAGAGTAGGGAGGAGGAGGAGGAGAAAATGAATAATTCATTTAGAATGATTCTTCGGAAGACTGAAGTCTGACAGAACCATGTTTATACATGAAGATCAAAGAAATATGAGTCTTTTCCAAAGTTTGGGAAATGATTTTTAGAAGTTACTCCAGATTGAAGGTAGAAAGCTTTGGCCACTCAAACATGACAATAAAGGAATTATGACTCTGCTACAGTGCTAACCGTTACCAATTAGTAACTGGAAAAATTATGTCTAGTTCCTTCTTTCATGTGCACAAACTATGGCATGATTTTTTTGGCATACTCTGAAAAGGTAACAAGGAGTATGCATGTGAAACACATGTGAAGAAAAAAATGGGAACCTCAGTAAACCAAAATATTGCAAAAATAGTATACCTGTATATGGACTAAGATTAAGGCAATCCTCAAACTCTGCCTGTAATTTCAAGCCAATGCACAGGTTTCTTCCCATCAGCATGGTAAAAAAATTTTTTAAACATTTTTATAGAAATATACAACTACTACCTCTCTCTCTACACCGGAAAGATACAGACATATTTATCTGAAAGATATAGCTGAAGAGATATTAACAAAAGTGAGCTGGGAAAAGCACACGTGAAATAAGTACTACATAGTTTGCTGCAAAAATACTACATCAAGACTTAAAAACATTTTATACTGGAAATACAGCTAACGTTAATCAGACTAAAATTGACAGAAATACATCAAGCTTATTGTACATGACACCATGAGTTGCGGGGTTTCAGAATCTTAAAGCAGTCTCCAAACTTTTCAGACTTGGTATGAAACCGTGCAAGTCTATCCCAGCAGTCACCTCAGAAGGTTCAAGAGAAACATACTCCACCATGTAAGAGAGGAAAAAAAAAAAAAAAAAAAAAAAAAAAAAAAAAAAAACACAAAAAAAAANAAACAACCCACCAAACACGTATACCTGGATGTCATATACACACCTGCTTTATATATCTGCTTGAAAAACGTTGGTAATTTTTTAAAAAGCGTGTATACACAACACAATTTCACAAGTAGTCTAAGGAGAAACAGTGCTTCTGTGAAGGAATATTATACACTGACTAACCACAAGGTGATGCTATTGCACTTACTATTGAACTTCAACATCTTTTATTATGAAGCGGATGGCATGCTAAGCACACCCAATGGAGCACACTATAAGCCTGTTAGAAAGCAGAGAAGTTTACTGTCCTTCCATATCTTAGAGAGACATTTCAGCAGGTTAAGCTGACTTCATTTCCATGCCTACCTCAGCATTTTCATAGCCAAGTTCACAATTACAGTTCATGAAGTGCAGCTTTTCCAAACAGGATTTGCATACGTGCTCAGAATCTCATTTCTATATACATATTAAGACCAAAATTAAATCCACTTTATCTAGCTTTCATTTCTTTACTCAGAATAATTATAAAAGTATTTAAAATAGGCCTGAAAATACACAACACAAGACTGGAACACATCTGAAGTCATAATTTATAAACTCAGATCCTTCTGACATTTATCTGCCACGTTTAAATCAATTAAGCTTCCACGCAACAACTAAGGCAGTCGAGTCCATATTTAACATTTATTTATGTATTTTTTTATTTGCTGGAAAACTTCATATTTAACATTCATGTATGTATTTTTAATTTGCTGGAATTCTATAACTATACATAAAACCTATAATTAGGGCACTGGGCAGAGAAACAGCTACAAAAGCTAAGTGGGAAAATAGAACGTTGTTACTACTGAAAGCAGGTTAGGACTTGACACCTAGTAGGGAATCACCATTACTTTAGGAGTGAATGGTTTTCTAGCTTTAATACATTTACCAACCAAACACCTCCTCTGCAGATCACCTTTACTTCCAAATATACATCCATTGACAGAGAACACAATGTCCCAAGCAATTCATGGCTCCTTTTGATCTGAGGTCAAGCATCACTTGAGAGAGTATACCTCTCCAACATTGCTCTTTTTAGACAGTATTAAACCCACTGAATGGGGGTATAGAACAGAAGACCAGTCCATTCCAGAGCCTCCTCAACCTAACTCAACCTTCTGTTAGCCAGAATTCAGAGCCAAAGCTCTGCTCTTAGCCTGCTTTACCTGGCAACTTAAAGAAAACTGTCTCTAAAAATAGGTTTCTTCATAGCCTATACCTAACCCTATTTTTAAGCATTGACTTTGAATGAACACTGAATCATGTTTCTGTTGGTTTGAGAAGGACCTCAGGGTGTCACCTGTCAATCAACTCTGGTGTTTTTTTCTGAAACCCTCTCTTGCCTTGGCTTTGTTTGTTGTTTGATTTTTTTTGTTTGTTTAACTATTCCTTTATGGTTCTCCTAGCTATTCCTGCAAAGCAGTGTTTAACATTGCCACAAAATTACTAGGGAGAGGGGAGAGAAGGGAATTTTCTTTTCGTCCTTCATTCAGAGAAAGTCCACTTCAGTGGGATCCTTCTCCACCATCAGGGCTCCTGGTCATTACGACAAAAACAGAGTGCAACTCCTTTTGCAGCCCATGCACAGAAACACTATGTATCCACACACTACTTGATTTCTACTGCAGGTCTTATTATTGCACCTGTCTTTCCAGATCCTGCGTTCAAGCAAACAGCTGCAGAGTCAGTACACAGTACTTTTGGAATACACATAGTTAAGGATGAACATGATTTTCATGTTCACAGGCCATTAGATGTCAAACCGGGGGAGGTAAGAGGGAAACGGAGTCAGAAGCTGGGTGTTAGGTGTCCCTGATTTTATTAACTCAGCTTTGCATGACAGTACAAACAGGCCTCACTACCACTGCACAATGGTAACTTCGTTTAGGCATTTACCATGACAATCAGTCACAACACATTCCATCAAAGTAAGAAAGACTGACATGGTACGTGTAACTTTATAAAGCTATATTTTTCAGACATATGCTGCAGTATTTAGCTATTTGGGGGATTTTTTTCCCTAAACCAGAAAAAAACAGCCCACCACAGACTTTGCAGCAAAAAGTTCCAGCCATCATGTCATGCAACTTCCCAACTATTAATGCATCATACCTGCAAAACACTTTCTAGTTTGGTTCTTTCCTCAAGAAGCAACTCATATTCACTGTTGCAAGTTCTGCGGATATCATCCTTCTCACTTGCAAGTCTTTGCTGTTGTTCTTTCCACTTCTGCTGAGCAATGTGAAATGTTTTCTCAGTCTCTCCCACTTTCTGCTGAAGTTTTTCATTCAATACTATTGTTTACAGAAAAACAGAAAGAAAGAAGACAAGTGGCACTGCAAAGCACATTCAGAAAAAAATGTATAATGATTCTGTGTATTGTGATATCCTGTGGAACACTGGCACATTAACACTTCCAGCACTACAGAGCACCACCTTCACTACAGAGAAACAATCAAATTTTGTGTTCGTATAGCAACTTTTACACAAGGATATAGGAATGCTTTAGAGATTTTTAGAAATTAGAATAGGTAAAAACCTCCCCTTCCACATACTACTGTCACAACATACATGTTCCATTACCTATAAAAAGAGAAACAAGGACGATGAGAAGACAAGAAGAAAAGAAACAGGACATGAACACTGAAAAGGTGAAAAGATGAAAGAAACAGTATGATGAAAACTTCTGGAAAAAAGTTGTTGGAAATGGTGCAAACAAATGAACAGGAATGGCCTTTTTCTTTCCCTGAAATGGAAAAGGAAGAACCGCTGTATATAGTGATAACCAGGATGTGGAGAGAGCCACCATGATTACAATTCTGTACAAAGACAGCAGTGAAAGAGGGAACAACAGTGAGGCGGCAAGAGGAAATACGGTTGATAAGTTTAGCAGATTGGTTTTAATTCAAACATGAGAGTGCAAGAGTTTTGTAAACTCTTACGAGTTTACAGAAGCAAATGGATACAAGATGGGAAAGATAGGGGAGATTCATAAAAAAAAAAATAACTAGGAAATTTAATTAAGTCACTGCTGCTCATTTGTCTTGCTGACCTGGAACTGACTTAGCCTTCGTTCCATGTTTGCTCTTTTTAAACTTACCTTGCAGTTCCACAAGTTTGTTTTTTGCATCACTTAACTCCTCTTCTGCAGTGTACATTTTCAGACGAGCATCTTTCCTGGCAATTGCCAATTCATACTCCAGACTTTGTCGAACAGCCTCTCCTTTCTCAATTTCCGACCGTAATCTGACTATCTGGCTTTCATAGCTGGACAGCTAGAAAATAAATTTGGTTCAGAAAACTGGCAACAATGCTTCTTTGAAAAAATGCAACATGTTACAGAATAGTTTTAAGACATTCTGAATTGCATTTACAGCTGCCTTGTTACTCCACTTGAATTTGTATAGTCTTGCAAATGCACATTTATGCAGATTTTAAGTACTTTTACTGTTTTATATGCAAACTGCTCTTCTTCCTAGGTGAATTTCATGTACCTTAAACATATCCCTTCATTTTTCCAAAAATACCCTACCTTAAGAAAATAAAGGTCATAATTCTGTCATCTTCCTACACCTCAAAGGAAAACGGCAGTGACAGAAACATTATATTCCACAGGCAATTTTCTAGTAACTTTCCTTAAATTTAACACTTAGAAAAACAGTCATGTTGCAATGCTAGGCTATCAAATACCTAATAACTCACAAGTATATATATGAATGTAAAATTCAGTCCAATAATGTTCAGTAGTCAAACAGAATGCTATTAAATTTAACAGACAACAAACTAAGAATGGAGAATGCTTCAAAAAGTGATCTTATCCAGATGGAGAAACACAGTCTACTCGTTGCTGCTAAAAACTGGGTCCAGAAAACCAAGTTCAAACTACTTCATCACAAGAAGGTGGAAAGTAAAATACTTATTTCTTCAGAACATCTACAATGTAATTTCTTGACTTCAACAATATCGCATGTAGGTAATTTCAGCACTTCCATTATCTGTAGCTGTACAGTAAATGGATGGTATAAACTACTTGAGAGACTGGGGATTTTTTTACCTACTTAAAATGCAACCTGACTTTGTGGTGCAAACCACAACAGCAATATGGTGCAAAAGATCCGTGTATACCCCCAGCTTTCAAGTTCTCAATGTAAGAGGTGGTTTGTTTGGGTTTTTTTTAAATCCAGGTAATTCCAGGGATCCATTTTACAGAATCACCTCACAGTTGATGGGGGCAATGGGAAAATAATGAACTAAGTGCAGCACAAGAGCAAGTCATTGTGGGAGAAGTAAGAATCTCTTAATTTGGGTACACACCCCAATAATAAATGGATATGGAACAGCAAACTTGGTTTATTGGCTGGATTTAGCCCAGAACAGATGAATGAGCACCCACATCAACTGCCCCTAGCAAACTGCTAAAAGCAGAATTGTTACCTATAGTAGGAGTAACACTTCTGCACCAGCACAGTTTAAACCAGGATATCAGCTGCCAGATTGGCATTAGCAAGTGTGGGAAGTGTTCCTAGTAGCAACAAATCCAAAGCTGATTACAACTACTGTTGTACTCAGAGCCCACCTTTTCTTATATATACTAGTGCGAAAGCTGATATTCAATTAAAGCAAAGATTTAAGTATTTTCTTACTACTACTTCATTTCAATACTAGTTTGCTACAACGGCATCAGGGAAAAATCTTTGTAATGCAGGTAAATTATCTGCCTGTGAATGAAGTTCTCATTAACAAGTATGAAGCTATTGACAAACACATCATCACATTTGTACATTAAAAATTGTTATAGTTATTGAAAACTGCAAATGTGCACATTGCAAAACCACTACAGGATATCCCAGCTGGATCTGCTGTATACATACATAAGAATACTGCACTATATTTGAGAGTTGCAAGTGATTTCTGCAGAATAAAAATGATACTCTAATACCTTGCAAAAAAAATATAAATAAGAACTAAATAAGATCTTTTGATGAGGCTAGATTCAAGCTGTGGCTTTTATTTGTTTGTGTCACCAGGCAATTTTATCCAACAAACTACCTGTAGTGGCAGTGACTCCTTTCCCTGGAGAAAATATGCACTCTGCGTGGTGCAACTTCAGCTATTAACACCAGCAGAAGTGCTAAGAGTTCCTATGAACAGGTATGAGAGGTCTGTACAGTGCCACCTTCCTTCTTATTTATCAGTTAATGACTATGCTTTTGATACACCATGCAACAGTATTATTCTAATTAAACAAGATTACACTTATTCCAAAAGTAAACTAAAGCAAACAAAAAAGTCCTTACTTCTTGATTGTGTTTAATGGTTAAGTCTAACTTTTCTTTTTTAGCTTGACAGAGTTTCCTTCTCAGATCTTCAGCAGTGTCCAATTCTGATTCATTGCTATTTCGTAGTAACTGCAACTCACACTTGGCATTATGTAACCTGCAAAATATGAATGTTTTCAAAATACATGAGTATTCCTTGTAAGTTTTAATGCTCCCTTATTTCAGGATCAGATTGTAAGCCCAAAGTTCTAAACATTCACTAAAGTAAAATTATGCCACACAGTTGTTATTATACTGCTCTTTGAAAAAGGGGTTACATAGAATAGTTTACTGTGCAAGATATGAGAGATGTGGCAGCAGGAACTTAAAACAGATATCCACTTTAGATTTCTCAAAGTTGATTTAAGTATAACATGGTTTTTACTATTTTTCATTACTTTTATTGATTCAATAAACTTACAGGATGCTTGAAAAGCTTTATTCCAATAACTTAAATTAAAATGACTAGCAGGTTTTCATTTGTCTCCTGTAGTAAGGCTCTTTTTTTAACATGGATTACCATCCCAAAACCACCTCTGTCATGAAACAAATGCACATACATGGAACAAAAATCACTTTTCCACATTTTTTCATCATAGATATATAAATTTAAACTATACTCAAGCAATCGATCACAAACAAAACACAACTAAAGGTCTACCCTTCTAAAATACCCAGTATCTTCATTGCCACTGATATTTCAGTTAAAAGAAAACTTACTTGGCAGTCAGCAGCATCACCTCTTAAGCACCACAAGCAATATTAAAATATCAAATCAAGCTATTATATGTAGAGTGAAAAATTAGTATAAAACCACCTATTTAATTAAAACAAAACAGTTTAATAAGCTGATGTGCAATTATTGTAATGTCAAACTGGACAACTTTTAAATTATTTCAGGAGTTACAAATCATTTTTCACATTATTTTATATATGTAAGAATGCTGCCATAATTACTTGCTCCACACAAAAGCAAAGTTGTCAGGACCACTAAATATGAAATATACTGAAAAAAAAAAAAAAAAAGGTGATTAAATTAACCACAAAGTTGGCACCATTTCATACAGAACTGAAAATACTGAAATAGCTTACCTTTGTCTACATGAAGTTTTAAGTATTAACTACAGAAGTGACAGTCTGCTGGGACTAAGAATCATAAAATGGTTTGGGTTGGAAGGGACCTTTAAAGG
>VZSZ01006773.1:39279-49574 GCA_013398815.1 Ibidorhyncha struthersii | reverse complement strand
CCCTGTTCTCCTGCATGTGCCGTGTAATGGCACTGAGGATGATCTGTTCCATGACCTTCCCAGGCACTGAGGTCAGACTGACTGGCCTATAGTTCCCCGGGTCCTCCTTCCGTGCCTTCTTGTGGATGGGTGTCACATTTGCCAACCTCCAGTCAGCTGGGACCTCCCTGGTCAGCCAGGACTGCTCAGAAATGATGCAAAGTGGCCTGGTGAGCACTTCTGCCAGCTCCCTCAGTACCCTCGGGTGGATCCCATCTGGCCCCATAGATTTGTGTACCTCCAGGTGCTGAAGCAGGTCCCTCACCATTTCCCCTTGGATTACAGGGGCTTCATTCTGCTCCCCATCCCTGTCTTCTAGCTCAGGGGTCTGGGTACTCAAGGTACGACTGGTCCTACTGCTGAAGACTGAGGCAAAGACAGCATTAAGTACCTCTGCCTTTTCCTCATCCTTGGTCACTATGCTACCGGCCCCTTCATCCTTGCCTATCTGAAAAATCGTTAAGGGGTAGTAGTCAATAGGCTGAATCAGGGTAGGGAGTTTCCACCAGACATTCATAACTCTGGCCCCAGGAAGACAGCAAGACCTCCCTACGGATTGGGTCTGGTCTACATATGGGACCCTCCACTGTCTTCAAAATTGACAAGGACCCATCTTTCTTTCTTTACTGATGATGTTGTTATACAAGGCATAATCCGTCTTGGCCTCAATGATGTCTTCAAGTTCAGAAATCTGTTGTCCTTGTCCTCCTCTGGTTCCCTTTGCAAAACATATCTGTTTTGCAAGAGCACTTGGGCTGGTGTGGGGGTAACTGGGGAGGCACGCCTGCCACACCGGGCAGAGACTTGTTGCCACTGGCCCCTGTCCTCTGAATCTCCACGTTCAGCCACACTGGTAGAGGGTGGGGAGTGCTCTGTATGTGGAGCTCTGTCTGCTTTATCTGCTTCTTTCGGGGAGGGCAGTGTGCGACTCCAGTGGTCTATCTTTTGCTCACACTCCCTTATACTTCTCAAGCAACTCACCTCTTCTCCGGAGCTCCGTGACTAGGCAAAGGAGTTCCTCTACCTGGGCACACCTTCCACAGCCCTGCTCGCCACTACCATTCAACACTGGTGTAAGAGCAGGGCACACCCTGCAGCCTGACACCTGGGTGGCAGCATATTCCTGCACAAGCTCTGTCTGGGTGGCCATGTCAGAGCTGCCTGGTGCAGACTGCAGGGATACCATGGCTGCCTGCCGAGTTCTTACCATGGCTTTCTTGCTGGGGCCAGAGGCTTTCAGGGACTTACCGTGCAGTGTGCTGCGCCCCGTTCGCCCGCTTTCCACACGGTGATGCCCTGGGTGACGCCCACTGGCTGCCGGGGTGCTGGGTGCACATTGGCCGGCCGCTGCGCTTTTGGACCGCTCATTTAAAACTGCCGCGTATGCTCTCGGCTCCGCCTGTGCTGCGCCAGCAGCCCACCCCTGAGCTGCTGCTCCCTGCACGAGCTCGCCACTTTTCCTGGCTTCAAAAGCCCCCCAGAGAGCCCCTTGCCATCCCTTTCTGCCTCGATCACCCTTCCCCAGTGCGGACTTTCCTTCCCTGGAGCTGGTCTCATCCCATCTGGGGTGCCCCATGTCCCCAGTGGTCAATTCAGCCTAAACCACAACAGAATTTATTGGCACCCAACGAGGGGCAGGAGCACGGCTCAACCAGAACTGTGATAGATTTCCTGAATAGTTTGAATTCCAGCTTGCTCAGAGATTAAAACAGACAGCTCACATCATGTTGTTCTTAAATGAAATGTTATATCATGCCTTTAAAAAGCTTTGTTTGCTTTCAAGTGAGCCAACTCCATTTAACCTGTCAAATGCATTGAAAAGTTTATTTACTCTTTGTGTTTTTATGCAAAGGTTTAAATGTGCTCTTTTGGTCTGGTTCACAATTCAGGTGTATAATACGATTATTTGGGTAACAGCTCTACCTCCATATCTTGGGCACCACCTGATGGATTCTGTTACTAATTACACTTTTGGTTTTACCTTGGAAAAGTTTACTTTGCCCTTTGATGATTATACTAATGTGACACCATCAGAGCCTGGCAATCATACCCTCTTGGGCTGTGATGATAAGGATTGTCACTTTCTTAAGATGGTGATTTCGTTTTTGGTGTTCCTGAATGTGTTTCAGGGGTGGTTTCTTATGAAACATTGGTGGAGTGGTAATGTGTGCTGATGCCACTCAAACCACAGGAGCTGCTCCTCAATCTGTAGTGGTGCAAGCCATGCTGCCGCCCATCCTGGCCAAGGCCATGCCCCCCTCCCTACAGCAACACAGGCCCCGCCATCACCCATCTCGGGAAAATCCACGCCACTGCCTGCAGCGGTAAAATTCATGCCACCACCAACTGCAGCAGCACAGGCCCTGCTGCCACCCATCCCAGCACAAGTCACTCTGCAGCCCCTCCTGACAAAAGTCACACCCCCACCGACATCATCCACTTCACAGCCCGCAGTAAAAGTGACGACAATGCCATCTACATCAGCATCAGCTGCCCCCCACACTGCAACAACACAGGCCCCTCCACCACCTGTCCCAGCAAAAGTTACTCCAGCCTCGACAACGAGCACCATCACTACTCAAGCTGCTCCTTTAAGGAGTACCACTGCTACTCAAATTCCATCGGAAGTGGTACAAGTTGCCCCGGTAACCAGGAAGCAGAAAAAGAGGTCAGCTTCATCCCCCCATCCCTTATGACAAGGACCAGCTCAAACCAGATACCTGGGGAGAGTTCTGACAGAGATCCAGGAGACGGCCCTTCTAGAGTAGATCCAGGAGAGAGTCCTTCTAAACCAGACAAAGGAAAGAGACCTTTTAAAACAGATAAAGGAGAGGGTCCTTCTCAGGCAGCATGAACACAGGAGGACTCAGATGTAGAGACAGTTGTTAAATCCTTCTCTATGAAGGATTTGCAAAATATGAGAAAGGACTTTAGTCATCATGAATGTGAAACACTGATCTCCTGGTTGCTCTGATGCTGGCATAGTGGGGCTGATACCATAGACTTAGATGGCAGAGAAGCTAGGCAGTTGGGAAAACTGGCCAGGGATGGAGGTATCGATAAAGGGACTGGGAGAAAGACAAGCACTCTCAGTCTCTGGAGGTGACTGGTGTCAGCCATAAGGTGCAGGTACCCCTTTGTATCCCTTATATCAAATAGCATCCAAGCAAATGGACCAAGATGGAAAAAGGTATTAAGTACCTGAGAGAACTGGCTGTGCGAGAGGTGATTTGTAGTGACGGGCAAGTGATTGTAGACCCTGATGAAATGACATGCAAACGATCTACGCTAAAAAAGTTTGTACAAAGTCCACCATCAATGTATTCCCATACATTGTCAACAATGGCCTGGGGAGGATCGGATGCTGACACACCAACTGTAAATGAAGTGGTTAACAAGGTATGACAGTAAAAAGACAGTCTCTTTCATCCATTCACTGTGGCACCTGTGGAAAAGCTGGCTGTGAACACCAAGAAAATGACTGAGAAAATTGAGCAAATGACTAGGAAAATAGTTGAGCAAACTGAGAAACTGTTTAATAAACTATCCAAGATGGAGGAAAGATCCCATTCTTCCCCTGCACAGATCCATATTGCAGCTGCTAAGAAAAAACACTCAAGAGTAAAAACATCCTCCAACTAAAGACCAATCAAACCCGCTCCAAGTTTTCCTGTGTCTTTGCCTCTGCAACTATGGAGATGACATGAGGAAGCCCTATATCAGCCCTACAGGCACTGGTGCTTTGATTATCCCATTGTTTGGGATAGTGAACAAGCATACAACTATGAGGAGGCAGTATTTAAGGGCTGGCTCCAATATGGGTGTATGGTTAGTTGCTGAGAATATGTGCTCCCCCAAATGTTAGGTCTGTGGTCCCAAGTGGTTCCACAGGTGCTTTCTGCACTGAAGAGAAAGCCCAGATGATGACCAAAACACCCACAGTCCAAAGAAAGCAAAACCTAACCAAAGCAAACCAAAATACCCATTGTCTATAGACAGGCAAAGGAAGAAGGAATAATCAGAGGGAAAGATAGCCATAGAGAACACTAATAAAGTGTAGTGGGTGAAGCTCAGTACCGTCTGCTTCAATAGTCACATTGCGTCTTTACCCTGATGAGTGTTGCTGTGTGTGTGATGCCGATGGGATATTCATGCAGCGCTGTGCCAGCCGTGGTAGCTTTGTGTTTCCTTTCTGCCCAGAATGGGAAACTGATGCACAGAAAAAGCAAAGAAATCAGCCTGCCACAGAGGAGAAAGTGGTCATTAATTCTTCATTCTTCAGGCTTCTCATCTCTTCCCAAAGGGGCAACCAGCCACTGGACTACACCAGTAAATCTCAAGGCACAGAATGCATTTGGGCATCAGAAATGTATCCATATAGAGGGACAGAGTGGGGAGCACCTTTTCCACTGTACATGCATGGACTTGGTCAAGAGATCGCAGCTCATAGAGAAGGACACATCATCAAAGGAAGAAGAGCACGTACAGCCCTGTTGTGAGAAATCCGTTTGTTCTACTGACTTAATCCCAGGACATAATTCTCACATTCAGCATATCTGCTTGCACCATTTTGGAAGTCTCTTGGGGAAGGACTTGAGGATGTCTCCATAAGTTTCTTCCTCAGCAATAGGGAATACATAGAAAGTGATTGCAGGGTGCGAAGGCTTGTATTTATTCCTTAGTTCTTTGCATTTACTTGAGATCCCTTTTGCAGAGATGCTGCTGTCACTTTTTAAGTTAGATGCCCTTATGCCCACCTGAATGAGTGTGCTGTCCTTTAGCGAAACTTTTACAGGTGGTGTGCTGAATTAAATACTAAAAGTTCAATTTCTTTAAATGTGATGCAGTCAGTTAATCAGTAGTTCAGCTTCCCTTACTGGGGTATCTTAAATTACCTGATACCTATTTTTGGCCACTCAGTTTTCTGACGTGAATAGAGAAGTGAAAATAGTGGGAAATGGAGCCACAGATGATTTTAAGTTATAGAAGAAAAAGAAAGGGAGGAAGGGAGGGAGGAAGGAAGACTCGTTGTAGTGTGAGATGGTGCAAAAAGCCAGGCCCGCACCAATATGTGAAAATGTGGATGTGGTTCTGTGGCTCCAGTACTGGATAGAGTAGGTCATGGGTAGGCTAGGAGTGATATTCTTTGTCATTGCTCCTCAGACTACTCACCACTGGCTCTCCCATCTTTCCTTCTGCCCCTGCCCAACATTCTGTCTAGCAGGAATTATATGACAGAGAGGACCACCTAAAAGCTGGGATGCTATTTCACTTCTCTTACCTGACCTGTGGCATACATATATGTACAAGACCTGTTCATTCAGTTCCTGTGACTCACTGAACTTCTGAATAATTACGTGCATTGGGATTACTGCTTAAGTTTATATTTCCTGCCTGTCTTTTATTGTAGTAGCTCATGATGAGATCAATTTACACTAAAATCATGTGATTCTGCTGTTATTCTTAATCCATTGAGCAGTTTCACAGTTAACCCACAGATTAACTGGTCTTGGTGAGTCAGCACCAGTTCTTTGAGTGGTTGTAGAATCACAGGGAGTCAAAATGAGTTTTCTATAATTCTCTACAGAAGATAATAGACAGATAGTTGACATTTCATTTTACAGCAAGTGTGCTAGTGAGTAAGCACATAATGACAGACAGGTTTTTGTCTTTAATACTTGCTTCCTTAAACAAGTGTGTTTTACTAACCATGTCACATGTTACAAAGCAGAGATCCTTGTAATGAACACAGAACAAGGCATATTTTTAATGTTTCCTTTAAAAACACTTAAAATTTTGCAGGTAAGAGGTTGTCATTGCAGATATCAAAACAGACATAGGGAGAAAACCAACCAACCAACCAAAATAACTGAGAGAGGAGAAGAAAGAGACAGAGGAAGGGAGTCATAGAAGACACATGAACAGAAATCTGCATCTACAGAAATAGTTCCTGGCTGGTAAAAACTGGTAAATAACAAGGAATGTTTGCAATAATAGTAGATTGCATAACCCAATGGGATCTTTCTAATGATTCTGTAATGCAGAAGATCACGTTACTTTGTCCAGGGCTACTCACTGATGCTGTTTAATTACATAGCATGGGTATATCCTCAGAAGTCCAAGGAAATTTTAAATAAAGGTTATATAAGTGTTATGCCTAGGTAGAACCAAAACCCATATCTGGAATAAAAGTCGATATGTAGGTCTAGATGTAGTCCTTGTAGAAACATCAAAGTAGACACATCAAAATTAGCATCTTGGTTATACAGGTCCTTTCCAAGAGTCCACCTCTAAGATGAATGAACTCTTAACTCTCAGATGAGTTTTCAGAGGTGCCTGTTACTTATGGCTATTAAATTTGACTCAAATGGTGAAATTCCTCATACATATTTCTGAAATTGGGTGGAAACAGTAATAATTCCAATGGCTTGTGTATATATTTTTACGCCTAATTCTCAGATAACCAGACAGTGGTTTGTGTGATGTTCAGATTTTACAAATGTAGGAAGTGGACGTGCAAGGCAAGAAACTCTATGATACTGCTGGAGATGAAATACATGACTCATAGGTCCACAAGCTGTCCACATAAGTGTCTGTAATATGTGCTCCAACCTCACTCATATCTCCAAGATAAACTCAGTATTTAAATTAACAAAATAATCCCTGAAACATAATATCGTCTTTTGAGTGACAATCCCAGTTCAAGCCCGTGACTTAAATTGCACTGTTCTTTTCAAAGCTTTTTTCACCTCTTTGTTACTCAGGCAATAAACAAAAGGATTCAGCAAAGGTTTGACAATAGTGTTAAGTACACAGATAGTTTTAGTGGAATCTAGTGAGTCCTTCATGGAAGGTTTGATGTGGAGAAAAATGGTGGAACCATACCAAATAATCACAAAAGTGAGATGGGAAGAGCAAGTGGAAAAGGCCCTTTGTTGGTCTATAGATGATGGGATTCTCAGGATGGTAGAGATGATGAAAATATAGGAGACCAGGGTTATTGTGCATGAGCCAAGGATGACAATGAATGCGATTATGAAGGCCACTAACACAATCAAACTGGTATCTGCATAACTATCCATGGGGCTGTGTCACCAAAAAAGTGATCAATAACATTAGGGCCACAGAAAGACAATGTGCTAATCATATATGTAGGTATGGTTATGGACAAGAAACCACAAAAACATGATCCAAAGGTGAGTTGAATTAAAAGGGTGAGATTCATGATGGAGCTATAATATAAGGGAAAACAGATTGCCAAACAACGGTCATATGCCGTGGCAGCCAGGAGAAAATACTTTGTGCATCTGTCGTGGTTTAGGCCAAATTGGCCACTGGGGATATGGGGGACCCCAGATGGGACCGACAGAAGCTCCCCTCTACCCCTCTTCAAAGAGAGAGGCAGAGGAGGGAAAAAGACACTTATGAGTTTAGAAGGAACTAAACTACTTTAATGAAATATTAAAAATAAAATAAAAAGGAAATAATGAAATATATACAAAACCGTATCAAGTTCCCAGGATGACAATCATGACACCAGCTGGCACTGGGGCAGTCCCAGGCTGAACTCAGTGACGGACAGGAACTGGATTCTGGATCTGCATTCAGGATCGGGACCAAAGGCAGACGAGCAGAGTCCTCCTCAGACGTCGGTCATTGAAGAAAGAGCGCTGACCCTTTGATCCCTCAGCTTTTATACTGAGCATGATGCAGATGGGATGGAATACCCTGTTGGTCAGTCCTGAGTCACCTGGCCTGTCCGCTCCTCCCTGCAGGTGGGACCTCACTGCTCTTTCCCGCTTCCAACCCTCCAACGGGGCAAATAACAAAGTTGGTTGGCCTTGGGTGTTATAGCAGTAAGTATAAGCAAGAGCCTCTCTGCATACCATGCCTGGGCATCAACTATAAACATTGGTCTTATCACTCTGAGAGAGCGAACATTGTCTGCACAATATGCTGTTAATTTCAGTAGTTAGAAGAGGCCCAGCTAAGAAGCAAAGTTACTGAACAAAATTGGTCCTGTTTTAACTCAGACCAGGACAGCATCCCAAAGAGAAAACAAAGTACATCTGTAGAAGGCAATTGTCAAAGGAAATTGTTAGGTCTCCACCCAAGAGCACTGCTAGAGCTTTCGGGACACAGGCTGTGATGTACCAGATCTCCAGGAAGGAGATGTTGCAGAGGAAAAATTACATGGGGGTATGAAGTTGTGAATGTCTTCTCA
This sequence comes from Ibidorhyncha struthersii, assembly GCA_013398815.1. Classification (NCBI taxonomy): domain Eukaryota; kingdom Metazoa; phylum Chordata; class Aves; order Charadriiformes; family Charadriidae; genus Ibidorhyncha; species Ibidorhyncha struthersii. Next base: position 41,311 of record VZSZ01006773.1, on the reverse strand, counting down.
CTAAGACCATGGTGGAAATGTTTCCCAGGAGTCACAAGATGTACATGATGAAAAAAAAAGCACGAACAAAAACATTTTCAGATAGTGATAGCCAGGAAAACCCAGGAGGATGAAAACATGGATGCCACTATGGTTTTCTCTTTGAACATCAGATAAAAGACTCATCTAAGTAACAAAAGACAATGAAAAAGAGAGCTTTGTTCACTGTGTTGCTACTTATTTTTGGCCTTACATATCAGAATTCATAATCCAGATTGCCCAAACATACACTGAAAAAAATATTCCTAAAAATGTGCAAGGAAAGTCAAGCATTTTTTCTTTTTTCTTTTGTGTTTTTTTTTTCTTTTTAAACCATTCCAAGGAAAAACAGTTTTTTCTTCTCATAAATAGACTGCTGTAACCATGACCACTAATACTCACTCAAAATGAAAAGAAGTCTGAAAGAAATGAAGGGTCCATCCTGCCACTTCATTCTTTGGGAAAATTAACCTGATATGTATTTTTAAAGTGCTGATTTTTGAAAAATGTTCGATATTTTAACTGGGAATCATCTGTATCCACTTTAGACTTCTGAAAATAAGGTATCTGATTCAGCTGTCTATACATAGATAACATTTTTTTTCCCCTGACATTATTTTCAGTCTGGCATATTTCAATATGACACAGAAAAGAAGTAAGATCTGTACATTTCTGACAGACAGAGGCCAGGCTGGACAAATGAATCCCACCCTGTGTCCTTTGACAGACAAGGCAAAGAATAATAGCAGAAAGATTGACATATAGAAATTGAGTCAATCAACTGCATGGAGACTCATGACATAATGAATTATATACAGAAGAGGGAAGAAAAAAGAAAGGTGCTGCAGGATGTACAGGAACAGATGAATAGTTATTTAGACACAATAGACACAGAAGATCAGAAATAAATGGAGATCTGATAGCAAAGAATAAATATGGGTGTAATACACACACAGAGGAAAAATCATTGCATCAATACGAAGGGATATATAGAAAGGTAAAGAAGTAGTATATACACATAGAGTCAGAATAATTCACATTGGAAGAGATCTTGGGAGGACCTCCTGCTTGAATAAGGGTCAGCTACGATTTCTGGGCTTGACATGCACAGGGATGGATAGAGGAAGAGAAAAATGAATGTATAGATGGTGACAGAGAGACAAAACAGAGGCAAATAGAATTAGAGAGAATTTAGCTTTCACTTTCACAGTATCAAAAAGCTCTACATCATGATGAGAGACAACAATAACTGAAAACCCAGTATTTTTCTTCTGAAATCACAAATTTCTTTGTGAAAAAGCAGAGCATTTCTGAAGCCCAATTTTCTGCCACTTACCATAGGGGGAGAAGCATGACTCTAGCATAGCTTCAAGATACAAATATTTTCTGGACTGGCCCATCCTGGCTTCTGTTGTCAAGGACAACAAAACAAAACATTCTATAAATATATTGCTAATAAAAAGAGGACTAAGAATAATCTCTGCCCTCTAATATACAGGGCCAGTAACATAGTGACCAAGGATGAGGAAAAGGCAGAGGTACTTAATGCTGTCTTTGCCTCAGTCTTCAGCAGTAGGACCAGTCGTACCTTGAGTACCCAGACCCCTGAGCTAGAAGACAGGGATGGGGAGCAGAATGAAGCCCCTGTAATCCAAGGGGAAATGGTGAGGGACCTGCTTCAGCACCTGGAGGTACACAAATCTATGGGGCCAGATGGGATCCACCCGAGGGTACTGAGGGAGCTGGCAGAAGTGCTCACCAGGCCACTTTGCATCATTTCTGAGCAGTCCTGGCTGACCAGGGAGGTCCCAGCTGACTGGAGGTTGGCAAATGTGACACCCATCCACAAGAAGGCACGGAAGGAGGACCCGGGGAACTATAGGCCAGTCAGTCTGACCTCAGTGCCTGGGAAGGTCATGGAACAGATCATCCTCAGTGCCATTACACGGCACATGCAGGAGAACAGGGGGATCAGGCCCAGTCAGCATGGGTTTGTGAAAGGCAGGTCATGCCT
>VZSZ01006773.1:1971-38897 GCA_013398815.1 Ibidorhyncha struthersii | reverse complement strand
TGAGACCCCACCTCGAGTACTGTATTCAGTTCTGGGCCCCACACTACAAGAAAGACATTGAGGTGCTGGAGAGTGTCCAGAGAAGGGCAACGAAGCTGGTGAGGGGTCTGGAGGACAAGTCTTATGAGGAACAACTGAGGGAACTGGGGCTGTTTAGGCGGGAGAAGAGGAGGCTGAGGGGAGACCTTATCGCTCTCTACAACTACCTGAAGGGAGGTTGTAGAGAGATGGGGAGTGACCTTTTCTCCCTAGTGACAAGTGATAGCACGAGAGGAAATGGGTTCAAATTTAGCCAGGTGAGGATTAGGTTGGATATGAGGAAAATTTTTTTCACTAGAAGGGTTATCCAGCATTGGAATAGGCTGCCCAGGGAGGTGGTGGATTCACCATCCCTGGAGGTGTTTAAAAAAAAGGTAGACGTGGTACTTGGGGATATGGTTTAGAAGTGGTTTTGTCAGGTTAGGTTAATGGTTGGACTCGATGATCTTAAAGGTCCCTTCCAACCTCAACAATTCTATGATTCTATGATTCTAGGAGAGGTTCCCCACTGAAAACTGTGAATGAAGAGTGTGATGGTGCCTGGGAACAAAGACATAGCTCTGTGTGTCACCTGTTTTGCCCCATATTACCTCCCTATTCTCTAATCTCACAGGAAATCAAATGGAAAGATCTCACAAGCAAGTCCCACAGAAAGTTCAGCTCTTTCATTCTTCCTTCCATAGATGGAGCTCTGGGCCTGAAGCACCTGAATGCCATTTGTGTTATGTGTCCTGGAGGGTGTCTCCCTTGAGATGTCAGGGAGGGAGCACTGCATAAGTGCATCCAGGTGGAGGATGAAAGCTCTGATGTGGTGAAATCTGTTTCAACACTTTGGGCAACGGCTGTCCCTCCCCAGACCTCCAAAGCATTTCAGCCTGCTCTGAGAAAAAGAGAAACGGAGGTGGGGCAACAAGCACAGACTTTTCTAAACTGATGCAGCAGAGCCCGGTGAGGCTCCAGAAAGGGGATTCAGCTCACATCCTGCAGAACACTATAGTGCGATTGCCTCCTTCAGAATTAGGCAGATGTGGCTGACTGAGGTTACCTTTTCAGCCTCTGCCATGGTCAAAGGAGAGAAAGAAGCAAAGTCTGATATTCCCTCCATGCCGTGGAGACCAACTAAGTTCAATCAGCCCTTGGGAGTCTTTTGGAAGGAAGAAGCCAAAACCTCTCCCTGGGTCAACAATGCACTTGTTGGCAGCTGAAGTAAACTGTATTTCCTCATACCCATGATTCACCCATGATTCACCTCTCCAAAGTGGGAGGTCCCCAATGCCTGTCTTTCCTCCTTCTACACCCCAAGGAGTGTGGGAATGCACATTCCTCTCAGCCCCATCCCATTTGCATCTCTAGGGAAGATGACTCCTCTGTCTCCCCACTGACCTCCAGGGCAGGAGGGGGTTGCCAGTGCACTCAGATGTTTGCGCTGTGTCTGCTCCAGACAGCAGAGGTGAAGCTTAAAGGGAGAACAGCATTTATTTTCTGATTCACATGCTCCAATGGAGTTGAAAAGTTAAATGTAAAGCCAAGTTGGACGTTAATCACACGACAACTTTTCTGTTACAGCTATGATAAGGTAGATATCAGTCATCTATCTGCTGGGCAAATGCTGCTACTACCAGTGCCGCTAATATCAAGCTGAAATAAGTTCAAGCCAAAAGGAGTCTAGGAAAAGCCTGGCAAGTTCTCAGCTTTTGTCTTGCTGACCTAGAATAGATCTGTGCCCTTCCCATAGCAATGGCAGCAACTTACTGTATTGCAGTACACAGCTCTCTCAGAAGCAATGTCCTTTCATGCCCCTCCTGGTGACTAATGGAAGTGATGGCCCCTGGAAGGAAGGATCATAGGCCTGACTGAACTAAAGGCTATGTCACAACTTTTGGCTTAGAGAAGATTCACTGTTTACTGGAAAATGAATCAGAGAGTTTGCCAACATGGAATGAGACCCATGAATTCAGGGCCCTGGGGCGGGAGGGTGTACATTGCGTGACTGGTTTGCTAATCAAAAGCTCCTGCAGTTCCACCTCCAACATGCTGATAGTTTCCAAATCAATCTCGCCCCTCATGAATTCTCTTGGACATTATGGTGGACTGGGTCTGATGTAGATGAGAGTGTTACGTACAAAATTATTGCTTTACATGGCAATGCAGATATGGGAGTTCCTGACACAGCCTGGACTTTTGGGGTAAAGTGAAGAGGTCAGCAAGTGGGGTGCAGCAGGAGTCCTTCATTGGAGCCACTGCTATTGTGCCTGCTGTTGACACCTTTAAACACACATCTTTTCTGGTGTGCAAGGTGCTATCATAGAATCATAGAATGGTTTAAGTTGGAAGGGACCTTGAAGATCATATAGTTCCACCCCCCCTGCCATAGGCACCGACACATCCCACTAGACCAGGTTGCTCAAAGACCCATCCAGCCTGGCCTTGAACACCTCCAGGGATGGAGCTTCCACAACTTCTCTGGGACAACCTGGGCCAGTGCCTCACCACCCTCAGAGTGAAAAATTTCTTCCTAATATCTAATCTAAATCTACCCTCTTCCAGTTTAAAGCCATTACTCCTTGTCCTATCACTACATGCACTTGTAAAAAGTCCTTCCCTAGCTTTCTTGTAGGCCCCCTTCAGGTACTGGAAAGCTGCTATAAGGTCTCCCCAGAGTCTTCTCTTCCCTGGGCTGAACAACCCCAACTCTCTCAGCCTTTCCTCATAGGAGAGTTGCTCCACCTCTCTGATCATCTTTGTGGCCCTCCTCTGGACCTGCTCCAACAGGTCCATGTGTTTCCTGAGTTGGGAACTCCAGAGCTGGATGCAGTATTCCAGGTGGGATCTCACCAGAGCGGAGCAGAGGGGAAGAATCCCCTCCCTTCACCTGCTGGCCATGTTTCTGATGCAGCCCAGGGTATGGTTGGCTTTCTGGGCTGTGATCGCACATTACCAGCTCATGTTGAGCTTCTCATCAATCAGCACTCCCAGGTCTTTCTCCTCAGGGCTGCTCTACATTTGTTCTCTGCACAGCCTGGATTTGTGCTTGGGATTGCCTTGACCCACATGTGGGACCTTATACTTGACCTGGTTGAAGTTCATAAGGTTGGCATGGGCCCACCTCTCAAGCCTGTTCAGGTCCCTCTGGATGGCATCCCTCCCCTCCAACATGTCTACCTCACCACACAGCTTGGTATCATTGGCAAACGTGCTGACGGTTCACTCAATGCTCCTGTCCATGTCACCATTAGAGATGTTGAACAGCACCTGCCCCAGTACCGACCCCTGAGGAACACCACTTGTCACTGGTCTCCACTTGGCCATCGAGCCATTGACTGCAACTCTTTGAGTATCATCGTCCAGCCAGTTCCTTATCCACCGAGTAGTCCTTCTGTTGAATCCATGTCTCTCCAATTTACAGACCAGGCTATCATGTGGGACAGTGTCAAACACTTTGCAGAAGTCTAGGTAGATGACATCAGTTGCTCTTCCCTTGTCCATTACCACTGTAACCCCCTCGTAGAAGGCCACCAAATTTGTCAGGCATGACATGCCCTTGGTGAAGCACGGTGTTGCATTAAGGGCAAAGTAATTTGGCAGAAAATAAACACCCTTGTGTTCTAACACTCCTCACCGAGGTGGGAGACTCGGTGCGGCTAGGTTTAAATTCTGAGTGATGCCCAGTTCACCACTATCAGTCCAGTCGTGTTTTATATATTAAACTGTTACAATTCTGGATACACTAATAGTGGACTGCACCTTCACTCTAGTCATGCTTATGAACAAGCACGGCCACTCTTTGGTGGCGTTCAATGAGAAACCGAAGCAACTAGCTACTTCAACAGTGCAATTTATTTGAACAACAGATATATAGGTTCTTATGGATTGCCAGCGATAAAGACACTGTCTGCAAAGCACATGCAAATAAAAGTATTGTCAATTATACAAAAAGTGCGACAAAGTTATAAACAATACAGCCTGGGTATAAATGTAGGAGAGAGACTCTCTAGAGCGATTTCTCAGTTTCCCGAAGAAGCACTTGGTATAGTCTAAGTCTTACCCAAAGGCGTCCCTATGGGGGGGAAGAAAGGCTCAGCCCGTCGACTGGTCCCAGAAGTCAAAGGCAGTCTTTGATGGAGTTCTCCTTGACTTGTTCACAATGGTGTCTTCCCTGATATTCCCTCTTTCTTGGGCTATTTTTATACTATTTTTTACTGTCAAGGTGGAGTTTGAGTGACTCTAGTCATAAATACTTTTATTATGATTGGTGTTAAATTCTCTCGCCTCACATTTAAAGGTATAGTTTACGAAAAATTCAGGGCACAGACTCAAGGAGGAGTGGTCGCACCTTGGAGGTGGGTAGCCTTTGAGATGGAGGTGTGTTTAGGTATTATAATGACATTATAATGAGCAAAGTTCGCACAAAGGACAGCATTTTGTCAAAATTTCACAAACTGTTGGCTCAGGGTAGTAAGTATGCAGCTTTTGAGTTCCATAGGACCATCTCATTCGCATATCTGCTCTATTATCACAGGGCTTGGCCTTATGATCTCCATCCCACTCCACCCCCTATGTTGCTTTGCAAGCAATATTGTACTGAGAATTGCAGATATAATGGATTCTTCACATAGCAGCTGTGGCTGTATTCTACCCTAGAAAACTTTTGACTTTATACCTTTCCTTAATGTGCGAACAATACTGTATTTTTGATCATTTTAGTAATTATTCCACACAAGGTCAAAACCCTATGGTCAAGACAGAAACCATAGAATCAAGAATTGTTTAGGTTGGAAAAGACCCTTAAGATCATTGAGTCCACCCTTAATGTAACACTACCAAGTCCACTACTAAACCACCATCTTTGTGGAGGCCAGTAGCCTGTTTTGCCAAAGCCAAATTTGGGAAAAACAACCACTGGGGAATCTGATGCTTCCTTCCCACTCACATCCATACCAAACATGCTGGAGGCTATTAACTAGAGATCTTCTCTTGAGGAGTTCAGCATGATACAGCTTCAGCCCAACTCTTGTAAGACATAAGCAGTGAGAATTCATCTGCAAAGTAAGACCCCAGCTGGTAACAATAGAATCACAGAATCACAGAATCACAGAATAGTCAGGGTTGGAAGGGACCTCCGGAGATCATCCAGTCCAACCCCCCCGCCAGAGCAGGGTCACTTACAACAGGTTGCACAGGACAGCGTCCAGGCGGGTTTTGAATGTCTCCAGAGTGGGAGACTCCACAACCTCTCTGGGCAGCCTGTTCCAGTGCTCCACCACCCTCAAAGTAAAGAAGTTCCTCCTCATGTTAAGATGGAACTTCCTATGTTCAAGCTTGTGCCCATTACCCCTCGTCCTATCGATGGGCACCACTGAAAAAAGACTGCTCCCATCCCCTGGCATCCTCCCTTCAAGTATTTGAAAGCATTAACAAGATCCCCCCTCAATCTTCTTCTCTCCAGACTAAAGAGACCCAAAGCCCTCAGCCTTTCCTCATATGAAAGATGTTCCAATCCCCTAATCATCTTTGTAGCCCTTTGCTGGACCCTCTCCAGCAGATCCCTGTCCTTCTTGAACTGGGGAGCCCAGAACTGGACGCAGTATTCCAGATGCGGCCTCACCAGGGCAGAGTAGAGGGGGAGGATGACCTCCCTCGACCTGCTGGCCACACTCCTTTTGATGCACCCCAGGAGGCCATTGGCCCTCTTGGCCGCCAGGGCACATTGCTGGCTCATGGTCATCCTGTATCCCAGCATGGTAAGTGAATTTAGGCTACACTTCCTGGCCCTTTTTAGCTCTGTAGGTGCTGCTCGTCCATAGCAGAAGGCATGTATTGGGCTCAGAGCCTGAAGACACGGCTTTACACTGCTCCCAAGGAGGGTGTTGGCTGCCTCCAGGCACTTGTCCAACTGGGGCACTGCAGGCAGGGAGAGACAGGGGCGCTGGGGAAGTCAGGCAGGAAGGAGAGTCCACAGATGGAAAGGAGAAAGGGGACACAGGACTCCTTCACCTGCCCCCAGGAAATTGTGGTCCTGTGAAGGGGAGAGGCAGGTCCCATTAGAGAGAGAAGGGAGGAGGCTGTGCTGTGGGGATCAGCAGGGAAAGGACCCTCAAGACTCACCAGCTCGGCTGCACAGCCAGGTCACAGCCTTGGCCTCCAGCAGCTCACAGAGGTCTTGGTAACGCTTGTCGTGTCTGTGCAGCCAGGTCACAGCCAGCACTGTGGCCCAGATGCTTGGCTCCATGACCTGTAGGAGGACAATGACAGACCAGCTGAGCATCATCCCTGTCCCCTCATTGCTTCCCACCTCTTCCTTTGTGGCTTTTGGTTTCTGATCCCTTCATTTCTCTCTGGCTGCCCTTGGGATGCCCCTGTTGCCACCAGCCAAGGGGTTCCCACTGCCGCAGGATGACACACTGTGGCCGTAAGAGTTTCTCCCCTTAACTCACCAGGCATCTTTCCTTTGATTTCAGCCTCATGGACTTCCAGCACAGAGGCCAGTTGTGAGCTGATGGCCCAGGATCCATCTGCATTCTGCAGTGCCACCAGCTCCTGGCACTCAGCAATGGCTTCACTGCACCACTGCCCAAAAATTGAAGAGCAGAAAACAAATTCCGTGGGGTCCACGTACTCAAGAGAAGAAATAGATTGTGGGGGTGGTTTACATGCTGTTGGAGAAGATGGGAACAGGAGGGTTGGGAGAATGACATGAATCTGACCTCTCACTACTCCCCTGTGTAATAATGCTCCAGAACATTATCTCTGCTCTTCTTTAGGCAGCTACCTGCAGTCTAAGCTCCTTCCTGCATGCCCCCAAAGCAGTCCCATCTGCAGCCTTTTCTGGACACCCCTGGCTCATCCCCAACCCTGACGATTGCCTCTTCTCCTGGCATTCCTTCCCAGTCATGTCCCAAGACGTCTCTTGAAACATCCCCCCTCCCCCCCAGTACCTTTATTCAAATGTGTGTTCATGATCCAGCACTGTCCCTATCCCATCCCTGGATGTCCCTGAGCTGGGTCTCATATTTGCTGAAGGACTTGCAAGTTTAAGGGTAACTAAGGGAAGGGTTAAAGGCAAAATTCATTGGTTTCCATGCCATGGGCAAGACATGGCAGCATAACCCTTCTATAAGACATTAGGTTATCCCTACATCTCCCACCTGGGTCAAGGCCCCATACCTTTTGAGCAAGCCCCACTCTGGGGCAGGGCAGCAATGCTATGGGTGAGTTGACGGAGGGCAAGCCATGATGCACGCACTGCTGTCAGCCAGCCAGGTGGGACCCAGATGCTCATACGATAGCAGGAAGAGACTTTATGGGAGCCACGAAGCTCAATGACCTGGCAAGGGATGAGTGACTGGCGGGGTGGCAACAGTGCCAGGATCCCTTTGAGAGCAAACAGGGAAAGGGGATGAATTAAGCACATGGGAAAGAAGTACCTGGTGGTGATGGGGCCTACCCCCTAAGACTGGGGGTGCCCTGTGGCTGGTGTTCCAGCTCCAGTGGAATAAGAACATCCCATGGAGCTGCCCCACCAGCTCTTTCCCACAAGTGTCTTTTCTTACTTTGGTACCAGGTGACCCTCCGTGATGTGCGAACCCCCACATAGCTGGTAAAGGGGCAGATGATCCCTGAAGTGAGGCTGATCTCAACTGCGTGCTGCCTTGGTTCATCCTGTGACCCACTCACAGCCTCTGGCAACAACCTCTTCAGCAAGCATCTTGCAGCCAGACGATGCCCAGCCAGCCTGGGGACAGAATGGTGTGAGCCTGACCACCTGGCTCATCTCCATGCTGGGGAAAGGTGGACGGAGAGAGAGCCTGGACACCTGGGTTCTCTCCCTTCCGGGGTGAGGATGGACAGAGGGAAAACCTGGATGCCTGGGTCCTTGTCTATCTGGAAGTGGTGCCCAGGTTTCTGGGTCCTACCCCTGTGGGGTCAAAGCATGGAAGGAGGGCATGCTTGGACACCTGGGTTCTCTGCCAGTTTGGGATTGTGTGTGGAAGGCGGGAATGCATAAGCTATCTGGGCCCCCTCTCAGCTGGAGTTCGCATTAGAAATGAGGGGCATGCATGCATCTTCCCTTAGGACAGGCTCTCACCGGCCATCTCCCTTTGGGCACAGTGGGAATTCAATGATGTGAGTGACATCCTGGCCTTCCAGGCTGTACTGCAAGGTCATGAACCCCTTGGCCACCATCATATCCTGGGAACACATGGGAAGATACTGGAGGTTATTGGGGACACAAGATGGTTACTGTGGGATATTGGAAAGTTACTGTAAGATTACTGGTGGTTACTGGGAGGCTATTGGTAGGTAACTGGGGGTGACTGTAGTCCCAGCTCTCACCTGTGCTTGTCCATGGATCCGGACATAGAGGAGGCTGTGTTGACCCTGAAAGATGAACTGAGGCGTGCCACCCAGCACCTCAACCTCCAGACCGCGGGGCAGGGTCCAGCTCAGAGATACTCCCTCAGCTGCTGGCTTGAGGGCCCGCTTCAGACACTTCAACACCTGGGGGAAGAGGGCTGGACATCACAGTTCGCAGTTCCACCAGGGTTCAGCCCATGGCCCCCAGTGTTGGGGTTCCCTGGTGTATAGTGGAATGTGTGGAGTAGCCTGCACCAGCTGGGTTCCCTGGATGCAGTCAGGTCTGTGGGTTGCAATGGCACAGAAGCCTGGGCATCTGTGTTCTCAGTGGGGTGAGGCGGTGGGGTAGAGTCAGGGGAAGCCTGAGTGCCGGGTTCCTGGGGCAGCTGGGTCTTGACTGCTGTGTGGGGCAGTGCAGGTGCTGGGGTACTTGGAAGTCAGTGTGCCTATGGAATAGAGGGAGACTCTCTGCCAGGACTCCCGGGTTCCTACCACAACTGTCATTCTGTTGTCAGAGGAAATGAAGGTAGCTTCACCCCCTGTCTCCTTGGCAAGGGCCATAGCCAGGGCAGCGCTGTCCTCAGAGAAGCAGAAAGAGAAACACCTGTGGGGGAAGCAGGGAAAGGTGTCAGACATGAGAGCCAGAGGTGGGTGCAAGGATAGAGCTGGAGAACACAGGCAGGAGTTAAAGCTGGGGGAACAAAGCTGGGGTGCAGAACAAGGGGGCAGGAAGAAGAGCACAGAGTGTGGGACTGGGGTTGGAGCTGGGGTTGGACAGGGAGCTGGCAGAGGAGAGCTTGGACTTGGGGCAGAGCTGGGGTCAGTCTAGTGGGGCTGGGGCAGAGCCTGGGGGCACATCAGGGTGTACAAGCCCTGTGCCTCAGTCTTCCTGTTCACTCTGTGAAGGGTACCTTGGTTGTGAGAGTAGTAAGCAAAGACTCACACACTAGGGCTTGGAACTAGAGAGCTGTGGATGGTGGGAAGGGTCTTTGGGACACTGGAGGGGCTCAAGGATTAGGACAGGCACTGGTGAACAGGGGCCCTCATCAGGGATGGAAATGACTGGACAACCAAAGGGCAACTGGAGGACTGTGGGGAGAGTCCCCATTACCGGTGGTTGTTGCGGTGACGGCAGACCTCAACTGCGATGGCTTCCTTGTCAGGGGGTAGCCCAGCCATGAAGATGAAGAGCTGAGAGACAGGGGACATGAGTAGTGGGGCCTCAGCACAGCAACCCCAAAATGGGGGGGAGCAGGCCCCTGCAATGGAGAGATAACCCCTGTAGAGACAGCACCCCAGGGAGAGATATCCACTCAGGGACAGAACCCCCCAAAGATATAGACCCACCTCTCCCTTCCCCCCACCCCGCAGTGTACTTCTTGCTCCCTTGTGACCACTGTGTACTTCCACCCACACTCCTGTGTCCTCTGTCTCCTCTGGGACACCTGTCCCTCCACCCCTCCATGCCTTTGCACCCAGACCTGGCGTGTATGCCCGCGTGGGCGGGGGGTATTGTAGACTGAGCGGAGGGTTCCCAGCAGACTGGTGTCACCCAGGCTGGAGCTGGTGGAGGGGATGCGCCGCATGGCCTCAGTCAGGTTGTCCTGAGTATATTCGACACTTCGCCTGCAGGGGGCACAGCGTGTTTGGAGAGCACATTGCTCTGTGGTGGCTCTAGTGCTCCTGAGTCCCTGACCCATAGCACCTCCCACAGCTATGCCCTAGGGTCCTCTGCAAGTCCCCGCCCCATAGTAGTCCTTGAAGAGACCTAGCTTCGTAGTTCCTACAAGACTCTGCTCAGCAGAACCCCAAGAAGTGCTATCCCATAATGCCACAAAGATCCCATCCCCAGAATCCATCCCTGCCCTACAGTAGCTAGTTGAGCCCTCCCGCACCCAGCCTTGCTCCATACCAACCAACCGATTTCAGACCATGCACACCTGCCCTCCAGCATCTAACCATGCCCCACTGCACCCATTCCAGCCCCATAGCACCCAGCCATGTCCCACAGTATCCAGCCCTACCCACCAGCACCATAGCACCCAGCCTGCCCTATATTTGCTCACGGGTAGATGCCCACAGAGGTTTCTTCATAGCAGTAGATGTTAAAGTAGCAGCCCATGGGCAAGCTTTTGAGAAGGAAGAGCAGGGAGTCCTGTGGAAAGACACAGCAGGCAGGTCTTGGGTGGCACTTGTGAGGAGTATAGATGCCTTTGCTGATAGTCTGGTCCTCCTAAAGCCTCTGCCCCTCCCTGGATGAACCAAGCCAGTGCCCTGAACTCCCCTGGGCACATGAGGTATTTCAGGACCATTTTAGGCCCCACCAGTCTTCCCTCATATCTCTGTCCCTTCGTGAATGCTTGCCCTGGCCTGCTCCCCTTGAACCCACTCCTCCACCCCATCCTGGTCCCTGCTCTGCGGGGGTACCTGTGCATGCTCAAGGAAAGTGGTGTCCAGGAGGAAGATGAACTCTCCAGACTGGTGCTGCCCAGGCACTGCCTCAGGGATGCTGGGTGCCAGCGTCACCAACACCATGGGGTCACCAAACAGGGAGCCTGGAGAAGGTATGGGTTGGGATGAAGGCCAGATGGGGACCCACCTCCTCCTCCTGGTTCTGATTCTCATTATGCTTTCAGCTTCCACCATCCCAGAGCCTCTGATGCCCCACACTGGTATCCCAGTACTCTACTGTACTGTCCACCAATTGCATAGCCCAGTGCCCCATGTATTCCAATCCAGTGCCTCCAATACAGCTACCCAGTGAGCCCTGTATGCATCCTGCTATAGCTGATACCTCACCACAGTGTCCCCAACAGCCCACCCTGGAGCCCCGGGACCTAAGCTATCTCATCTGAATGCCCCCCATTCCCATCGCAGTGTCCAACGATACCTTTCCTCCCAGTATCTCCTCGTGCCCCAATGCCTCCTGCAACCCAGAGGTGCCTCCATATTCCCTCCCCAGATGCACTCACCTGGAGGGGCCCCAGGGTCTCCCTTCTCCACCACAGCACTGACTGCAGGGGGGTCTCCAAAATACACCAGCAGCTCCAAATCATGGCTACTTGGGGGGCTGCCAGCCAGTGAGACCTGGAGAAAGGGGTGCCTGGTCACACACAGAACGAGGGGACCAGACCTAGCATTTGGACATAAGCACAGGCACAGGTATCAGTGCATCCCAGTGGTGATACCCCTCCCCAGCTCCCACCAAGATCCTGGCACTCAGGAGTGAATACCTGTGCAGTGCTGCGGTCCTGTGCAGTGTAGATCAAAGGGGTGAGGGCGAAGTTGGCCTGGACATTGGCCACTCCACGGGGCGACTGCAGGCTAGCAGTGAGCAGCAGGCTGTAGTGCAGCTTGCTAGAGAGACAGTTCCAGGCTGCAAGAAGAAACATGGCACTGGGGAGGTCAAAGGCTCTCCCTGCAGGGGTGGGGGGTAGAGGACAGGATTTGGCACCCATATGGAGAGAATTGGGGACTGTCAATAAGGCGTATACAGGGGTCTATGAGTCTGTTTATGGGAAATATCTGTGGGAAGTATGGATCCCCTCATGGGACACAAGGAAGAATATGTGGATTTGTCCAGGGGCTGCATGGGGGAAAAATGTGGGTCCTCCTGTGAGTTCTGAGGGAAGTTGCATCGGGTCTGTTCACAAAGTACATGGGGAGTCTGATCCTTCTGTGGGGTGCGTGACTGGGAAGGCAGGTTCCTTGTGGGGTCACTCACCATAGCGTTTTGTGTAGGGATGCAGTGTGGGTGGCAGCACAAAACGGGCTGCTCCATCTGGCTCCCGTGACAGCTCTTGGACATAGCGCAAGGTCACGACCACCTCACTGCCAGGGGACAGGGTGCCCAGGAAGCAGGCAAACACCTCACCCGGATACTGAGACTGATCCTGAAGGTATTCCAGATTCTTCCAGGCCCCTGTAGCCTCATGCAGCTGCTGGACCTGTGTGGGAAGGGGAGGCACAGAAAGCTGATCACCAGGCAGGCCATGGGCTGCTCATGCCGTGCACCTGTGGTGGTTCACACATTTGTCCCTGGATGCTGGTACCTCATCCCGCAGCATGGCCTGGATATTGGCATCCTCACTGCGGGCCTGGAAGGAGTAGATGGCCATGTGGGGACTCAGTGGGAAGACAAAGAGGACTTCTGTGGAGATCTGACTCTTGTTCTGGTAGGTAAGTTCGGAGGCCACATCAGCCACATAATCCTGGATAGCAACATCCACCACAGAAGTGTGCAGAGACACTGCGTACAGGGGTATGTGGAGCCACTTCCCCAGCAGAAAGGATCCTGCTGCTGTTGAGAAAGATGAAACCTGTCCATCAGCACACATGAATGACACAAGGAGGTGGTTGGGGCTGCTTCAAGTATGTGGCTGTTCCCACTCTGTTAACCAAGACTAGGTGACCAACAATATTGAGGGCCTAGTGTGAACCTGACAGTGAACAGTGTCTGCCCCCCACTCCCCTAGCTTCCCTTTTCCCCCATACCTGTTCCCCACCCATTTCCTGTAGACCTCTTGACCATTCTCATCCTTGTTTCATATGGCTGCCTATCCTCCTCCTTTCTTTGTCCCCCTTGGGAGCATTCCCATCCCCCAAATGTCCCTCAGCTGTTCAATCCCCAGCTCACTGTCATAGGCATAGGATTTTCCTAGAAGTCCAAAGCTCTGACGCCACATTTCTGGAGACCTGCAGACAAGAAGGATCTCCTGTAAGTGGAGAGATCCACAGAAACCACCAGGCAGCCCCTAATCGGTGAAGATCCTTTGTCATTTCCTGTCCCACACACATAGCTGGAAGCCCCAACCTGCCATGTGTAGCCAGAGCAAACCCAGGGATTCAGAAATCCCTGTTCATGAGCACTGGGATGTCACCAGAGTATATGCGTTGAGGAGGTCTGCACCCCACACCCACCATGGGAGAATCTCAAAGAGAACTGAGGGATAGCAAGGGAAGACGGAGGGAAGAAGGTGTGAAAGCAAGAGTGGATGGGTGGAACTGTATTGGGATGAACAATACATGGCTCTCCATCCATGGCTGGATGGATAGATTGCTAGATGAGATCCATTTTGGGACAGGTGGATGCATAGGTGGACAAAGAGAGAGACATTAGAATTTTTGTTGAAATGGATGGACAGAGAGGTGGAGTGGTCCATTTCAGAAGACATGAGCAGTACCCAGAGCAAACAGTATTGTGTCAATGTAGCTGCCCAAGAGATAGCATGTGTGAAGATATGTTCATGGAGTAGCTTGCGAGGGCAGGTTGAAAATCCAGGTAATAAGAGGGAACATGATGGAGAGAGAAATGAGGCCAGGAACAGGTATTCCATGATGGCAGAGCAAATCCCAGAAAGGCACTGGGGGGAGAGAGTGCAGTTCAAGTGATATCTGGCTGTCTTCCAGCCAAGTGCCAGGAGACAAAAGGGACTGCCCTCCACCCTAAACCCATCCACATAAATCTCTCTGGTTCAGACACATTTGCCTCAATTTCCCTATTTCCCACTCTGGGGTGACAGGGTGGGCAGCACCAGAAAAATCCCCACCCCACCATCATGCTGACAGGGTGGACAGACAGAATAAATAAGGTGTGAGTCCTTTGGGGAGTAGGGGCGAGGGATGGACAGATGGATGGATTGAATAGGGACAAGCTCTCCCCAGTGAAGAAGGGCAATGAACAGAGAATAAGGCCAGAATAACAAAGTGAAGCACAAACAAGCAGACACTCACCAGAATCAAGGCCAGATTCAGCAGGGACGGACTGACAATCAGATGGATGGAGGGGGAGGTGGAAGAGGAAGGGGGAGAGAGAGGAAGGGGCACACGGATGATGCAATACGGGGAGAGAAGGGGCAGGGCTGGAGAGACAGCAAGAGATGCTCGGGCAGGCAGGAAGACGCAGGGCTACGCAAGCAGAGGGATGGCTGCGATGGTGGAGACGCAGGCGGACAGACAGACGAACGGAAGGCGGGGAGGCAGGGCCAGGGGGGCGGAGACACACTAGGGTGCCCACTAGGATCGCTGCAAACCACCTCCCGAGCAGCCGGGCGCCTGGTTCCCTGCAGGCTGTGGGGGCAGTGGGCATCCTGGCTGCCGGGTGGCCTGGGAGGCTGTGGGATGGGGAGGGGAGAGGGGACACCCCTGGTGGAGGGGCTCTGACCGGGGTCCCTGGACGCCCTCCCCGCCTCGGAAGCCAAAGCGGCGAGTGGGCGGCAGCGTCTGCAAACTGCGCCGCGGGACGCCGCACCGCATGAGCTGCTGCAGCGGCGGGAGCGTCTGCGCCCCCTGTCCCGCCAGCGCCTGGGCGGGGAGCGGCGGCCTTCACTGGCGCAGGATGCTCCGGGCACAGCCAAGGAAGGGACTGCAAAGCTCTCAGCAGGCTGCTTCTGGCCAAAGGGAGTCTGCCAAACCTCCCCCCGCCGCCCAGCCCTTCTGCTCTGGTGCAATGGGCCGCAGCTGCCAACGGCCCCCTGCAGCCAGGGCAGTGTCTTCTGGGTGCTTGAGGAGGTGGCACACATCCCTCCAGGAACCTGTCGCCCTGCCAGGCCTGCAGCAGTGGCTGCAGATTTGGAAGCTGGGCTCAGGGCCATACCCTGATTAGTGCCAGACTGTTAATTGGGTGGTGGATTGCGAAGAAGCAGAGCCAACACGCTGGCCAGCTGAGGAATGGCAGACAAGCTCAGACTCATATACCTATGTTTGACATGGGTGTTTCCTCTCATCCTCTGGATTGGGATGCTCCATCTCCACGTTCCTTGCATGAGCCAGCCCCATGGTTATGCTTCCCTGGCAGCCAGCCCCTGGTTGAGACAACCCACCGCATTGGTGGTCTCTAGACCCTCAAGGAGCCAAATTGCATTTGACTTCAGATGTGCTGCTCCCAGAGCACACCTTGGCTGCCTCACACTGGGAATGCGCATAGCACTGAACTCTCACTTCTCCAGCAAACCTTGGCAGCTTCCTTCAATCTGCCTCTCAGGATTGGAGTGATTCTCAGATAAGACCACTCCAAGGGCTGTGCTGACAATGTGATTTGCACAGGCAGTTCTAGCTGCCTTTGTTCAAATTCTGCCACAGTGCATCCAGTCTCATTGCACCCATGGAGATCAAGTTCTCTGAGGAAGTGGGTGGACCGACATTCATGTGCTGCTGGTAGGTGTGGCCCATGACTGCCTTCAAGAACTGGTGGAACATCCCATGTTGTCTCCAATAGTCCTGATGCTTATGAATAGGCAAATAAGTCCCAGGTGTAGATGCTACATGCTGCATCTGAGCAGCTAGGAAACACTTTTCTGCCTTTTGGACCTTCCTTTCCTCACCACAGGTGATGAGTAAGTGGCATGCTTGGTCAAAAAGTGCCACAACTACACAACTGCTGACCCTTTAAGCTAGCTTCACCTTCCCAAATCTTCTGTCCAGCTGGGATGCATACTTGAAGGTTCTCGCTGACTCTTGATGGAGACCACTTAGTGGGTGTGAATCGTCTAGTAGTGCTGGACCTCCAGTATCCCTTTTCTGAGTATCTTCGGAGGATGTCAGCCCTCTCAAATATGAGCCAACAGCTCTTATCAGCAAAAGAGCTGACCTTGGTCTCAGATGTCTGAACTGCTTAACATAGACAGCTGAACTGGAGCAGGCCCATTTTCTTTAAGAAAGTCCCACTTTCTACATATTTTTTTGCTAAAAGGTTCTTGTTATAATTTTATTCTGTCCATTACCATCTTTATTTTTTCTGCTTTCAATAAAACATAAAATATTCACAGAAATATGCACAGAAATATTCATGAAGTAAGGGTGTGCATGGAGTTTCAGTAATTAACTAAAGTTTAAACATGATTGATGTGAGTTTTAAGGCTCTGGTCTGTTCTGGTCTGTTTTAAAAGGTAAAATCCAGTTGTCAATGTGTAAAATACATGTGTATATATACAGTCAAAACATAGACATCTGTGTTGGGTTGACCTTGGCTGGTTGCCAGGTGCCCGCTCCCTCTCCCAGGTGCTCACTCCCTCTCCTCAGTGGGACAGGGGGAAAAAATAAGATTAAAAACTCATGGGTAGAGATAAAGGCAGTTTAATAAAGAAAAAGGAAAGAGTGTTCACAGAAGCAAAGGAAAAAAAAAAGAAAAAAGATTTATTCTCTACTTCCCATCAACAGGCGATGTCCAGTCCCTTCCTGGGAAGCAGGACCTCAGTACATGTAGTGTTTGCTTTGGAAGACAAACACCTTCATAACGAATACGCCCCTTTCCTCCTCCTTTCTCTTAGGTTTGATTGCTGAGCATGACATCATCCAGCACGGAATATCTCTTTGGTTAGATTGGATCAGCTGTCCTGGCTATGTCCTCTCCCAACCCACCCCCCACCTACTGGCCTTTGGGGAGGTGGCATTAGGGTGTTGGAGTTTCAGCCTTGATGCTGTGCGGCACTGCTCAGCAGTAGCCAAAACACTGGTGTGTTATCAGCATGGTTCTAGCTAGAAAGCACAGCGTTATGAGGGCTGCTATGGGGAAAGTTAACTCCATCACAGCCAGGCCCAATACAACATCTACAGAACACAGTTTAGAAAAATAAATTATTTTAATGTAAATAACAGTCACACAAAAATAAGCAGTTTCTTGCCATTTTGACTGATAATGGGAAACAAAGTAACAGAGAAAATAAGTGATAAAGACAAATAGGAAAACTACTTTGTAAAGATCTTATTTCAGACTGAAAATTCTGGTTTCACCCTGTTCTAGTTGTGTCACGGTCTGAAAAATCTGCAAAAGTTATGAGGTATTGTGGGTTGTTAATGGCAAATTCCCAAATGCAGTAACACCAAGGGACACTTGTTATTTCAGCAGGAAAAATAAGCAGTGGGACAGCTGTCTCATCTTATATCCGTTCCAGACGGAGGTTTATCTTTCAGCAGTACACAGGCAGGCAGAGCAGAGCCACAGCCATCTGGAGAAGGTTTATGCACTAGAAGACCTGATTCAGCTACAAGAGCGAAAGCACTTCAAGTGCAGGTGCATCATATCAAACTAGGCTGAAATTACATTTCTAAGAGGCAAAAAGAGATTAATTTTTATTAAATAAAAAAATATTATTTTATAAGTCTCTTCTATCCTCTAAGATTGGTCAGGATGAAAAAATTAGGGTGGACATTAATGCCCAGGATATGAAAAAAATTACAGCAGGAAGAATGAATACGTAGAAAAACAAGCATGCAGTTAATCTGTTAGATATTCACCATAGTGTAACTGAATACCAGATTTTCTTAGGTATTTATTAACTTTCCATTCATACAGTATATTTTGAGATCAGAAGGGCAGAAATTCTACTAATAGCCTCAGTAGTCTGCGTGTAAGTATTACAGATACAAACTGTCCTGCAGCAAGGTAGGTGAGAAAATTTCCCGTGATCTTTTCTATTGAAATATGGTTTGTGAAACAGGAATAATTTTTAGTCTGTTTTGAAGTGTTACTCTTCTGGATATTCCATCTGAATGAAATAAAGATATTTCAGTATGATTGCCCAGAACTAAGACAGTAGCCTGTGGTCAGTAAAGAGAGAAATCCTCTTACAGTATAGTTCATCTCAATAACTTTGAACACTGATTGTGAGATTAATATGTCCAGATGAGTGTGTCTACACTGAGATTGTGTGTGCAACAATATTTAATTTAACAAGTAACACCAGGTCCCTGGCAGGTTGCTTCTTTCTTGTTTCTCAGCCTTGTGTTCTTTTAGCTTCTGAAGGAACTCTTTAACAGAAAAAAAAAGTGCATGCACACACACACACAGAACAAAAATCTGCCAACACCTAAAAGAAGAAGAGAGATAAAAAGGAGAGAGGAGAGAAGAGAGGGAGAGAAAGAAGAGAAATTGATAGTTTTAATAACAGTGCACTAAAACAAAAATACATTTCTTCTCATGATTTCCTTCAGTATCTGTTACATTTCCTAGGTATGGTATTTGCCGTCTTGGGTGATGAAATGGTCACAGAATCACAGAATGGTCAGGGTTGGAAGGGACCTCTGGAGATCATCTAGTCCAACCCCCCCGCCAGAGCAGGGTCACCTACAACAGGTTGCACAGGACAGTGTCCAGGCGGGTTTTGAATGTCTCCAGAGTGGGAGACTCCACAACCTCTCTGGGCAGCCTGTTCCAGTGCTCCACCACCCTCAAAGTAAAGAAGTTCCTCCTCATGTTAAGATGGAACTTCCTATGTTCAAGCTTGTGCCCATTACCCCTCGTCCTATCAATGGGCACCACTGAAAAAAGACTGCTTCCATCCCCCTGGCATCCTCCCTTCAAGTATTTGAAAGCATTAACNGCAGTATTCCAGATGCGGCCTCACCAGGGCAGAGTAGAGGGGGAGGATGACCTCCCTCGACCTGCTGGCCACACTCCTTTTGATGCACCCCAGGATGCCATTGGCCCTCTTGGCCGCCAGGGCACATTGCTGGCTCATGGTCATCCTGTTGTCCACCAGGACTCCCAGGTCCCTTTCCACAGAGCTGCTCTCCAGGAGGTCGGCCCCCAACCTGTACTGATGCATGGGGTTATTCCTCCCCAGATGCAGTACCCTACATTTACCCTTGTTGAATTTCATTAAGTTCCTCTCTGCCCAACTCTCCAGCCTATCTAGGTCACGCTGTAAGGCAGCACAGCGTTCTGACGTGTCAGCCACTCCTCCCAGTTTAGTGTCATCAGCAAACTTGCTGATGGTGCACTCTATCCCTTCGTCCAGATCATCGATGAATATATTGAACAGGACTGGATTCCTGTCTTTTTCTTTCTTCTTTTTCTTTTTCTTGACTGAAGGTTTCTAAATCATAGCTTGTTTCTGTTGGCTGGGATATCGCTTTCTGACCCTGCAGGTTTAAAAAAATATTGCCAAGTGAGATAAGCCATAACTTTCAACATTTCCCGCAACATTTTTCCGGATATTTCAGTTTTTTATCAAGTTCAGTATCCTCAAACACTCATCAATCTGTCCAGTTCTTTGAAAATGCATATTACAGTTTTCCACTGGTTGTGTTGGTCTGGTATAGTCTAAGTCATCAAAACATTCTGCTGCAGTTCTGTGTGATGATTTCCAAACTCAAGGAAACAATTTTGTTAAAAAGTTTGCATAAGACAAAATTAGAAATATACAATAGTCTCTCTCATAAATTATTATCTAAAGAATGTTCAAGAACTGCTTGGAAAAAAAACCCAAAAAAACAATACCACCATGCAATGGTAACAATAACATCTTTATTCTGTAATTAATTGGTGATGATGGATCAATAATTAAATGTAGTTCTTGATGCTTTATTCCAGACTGATTCATTTCCTCTCAGTTTGATACGTGGCAAATGGGGAATGTGGAAATAAAACAGTCATCACAACATTTCTGCTCCTGGAATTTGGGAATATCCCAGAAATGCAACCTTTTCTCTTCCTCCTTTTTTTTGGTGATCTATGTTGTGACTGTGATTTGCAACATCCTCATTTTTGTTTTGGTGGTGGCTGATCGGCACCTCCACAAACCCATGTACTTCTTCCTGTGCAACTTGTCCTGCTTGGAGACCTTCTACAGCTCTACCATCCTGCCCAGGATGTTGTCCAGCTTTCTGACTGGGGACCAGAGCATTTCTATTGGCGGCTGCATCACACAGTTTTATTTCTTTGGTTCCCTAGCAGTCACTGAAAGCTTTCTTTTATCAGTGATGTCCTATGATCGGTATTTAGCTGTATGCAAACCCTTTCACTACAGGGCTGTCATGAACAGCAGATGCTGTCTGCAACTTTTAGCTTGGTCTTGGATAAATGGTTGCCTTGTTATGGCCATAAGCTGCTTCCTGATTTCACAACATTCCTTCTGTGGTCCCAAGATTATTGATAATTTCTTTTGTGATTTCACTCCAGTGATAAAACTCTCCTGCTGTGACACCAGCCTGACTGGGATGTTGGTGTTTATCCTCTCATTATTATGTGCACTACCCCCTTTCATACTAACTCTAGTGTCCTACATGTGTATCATCACCACTGTCCTAAGAATGTCTTCCACCACTGGGATGCAAAAAGCCTTTTCCACCTGCTTTTCCCGCCTCATTGTTATTACAGTTTTTTTTATGGAAGCTTAATAATTGTTTATGTCCTGCCAAAAACTAGGACTGTAAGAGCACTGAATAAATTCTTCTCAGTTTTCTACACTGTTGTGACTCCACTGCTCAACCCGCTCGTCTACAGTCTGAGAAATAGAGAGGTGAAGGATGCTCTGAGTAAAGTCATCAAAGTGTGAATATATCCTAAAGGTTAGAAAGTTTTAACCATTTTCTTCCCCTAGAAAACAATGAAAGAAAATAGCTTATAATATTTGAGGGAAGATTCTCCTCATGTAATTTTTAGCCTTCAGAGCCTGTGTTGCTTATCCTAGACGTTTCACTGTCAAATTAGCTAATCTGACCTACCTTAACTGCCCAAGTGAGGACGAGACATTTTTCTCTGGAAAAGGGTCATGTCTCTTTATGAATTGTACCAGTTGCTTGGGTGACTAGTTCAGATTTCAACATCTAACTAGTGATTCTCCAAATCAGATAATTGCAATCCCAGTCCTCTGAAGAGTGGCCTATTTCACTTTAAAAGAGTTGTTGAGGACAGCTGATTTGTAGATGAATAATTTAGATTTAAGGAGTAATATTTTTAGGCAGCTAAAGGTAGGTCAGAGGAATGGATCTAATTCAGAGGTAGCAATTTAATCTCTGTTTTAGAGTAACTATACCAGCATGACTATAGTTGTCTCAGTGAATGTGAATGCTACACAGTTGATTGCATAGTTCTAAGTAACTCTTAATTGGTTATATGTTTTTAGACATTTCATATTCATATTTATTTTTAGTTGTCATCTCAGCTGTTTTCAGCCATTTATATGAACTTACTTCATAAGTTTTCTCTTCTAGACTCAACACTGATGGCAAATGTGAACATGAGTTCTACAGAGATGCCTTACCCCACGTCCTCTTATAAGGTGATTTTGTAAGGAAGCAAATAAAAGACATTGCTGCCATCAAGGACACACAAACGATTAAAAATATCTTGAAAGCTGAAATGTAAATTTTGGCTGGGATTCATCTCATCTTGGTGTAGACACTGCATGCAATTACCAACCTCTGAGACAATTGTCTAGGTTGACTTGATAATTGACTAGCTTAGTCTGTTGCATGATTTGGGGCATTGTGCAAAATAGTAGCCATCTGAATTAACACAACGCAGGAGAAAGCACCTACTTTGTCAATATCAAAGTCTGAGCAGGTGAACCACAAACATGGAGTTAATTCTTCATTAATACCTTGGGATGCAAAGATGGCTGAAGAAAGAGAACTGTCTTAAACTTTTTTCCTCAGAAAGACATCCATACATTTTCATGTGAGCAACTACAAATGCTTTTCAGCACTTAGCCTGAGATTTTAACATTCATCTAACATTTTATGGCTATGACTTAGATGCCTGTCATGTTTTAGGCCAAATCGGTCACTGGGGATGTGGGGAACCCCAGATGGGACCGACAGATGCTCCCTTCTACCCCTCTTCAAAGAGAGAGGCAGAGGAGGGAAAAA
The DNA here is from genome assembly GCA_013398815.1 of Ibidorhyncha struthersii. Taxonomy (NCBI): domain Eukaryota; kingdom Metazoa; phylum Chordata; class Aves; order Charadriiformes; family Charadriidae; genus Ibidorhyncha; species Ibidorhyncha struthersii. The sequence continues at coordinate 16,913 of VZSZ01006773.1, read as the reverse complement.
GAGACTTAAAAGTTTAGAAGAAACTAAACTACTTCAATGAGATATTAATAATAACATACAAGGAAAATAAAGAAATATATACAAAACCGTATCAAGCCCAAGATGACAATCACGACACCGGCTGGCACTGGGGCAGTCCCAGACTGGACTCAGTGGCAGACGGGAACTGGATTCCGGATCTGCCTTCAGGATTGGGAGCAAAGGCAGAAGATTGAAGTGAACAGAGCGAGAGAGCGGAAGAGTGAGAGAGCGAAAAAGAGAGAGAGAGAGAGAGAGATCGAGATCTGACCCTCAGGTTTTATACTGAGCATGAGGCAGATGGGATGGAATACCCTGTTGGTCAGTTTTGGGTCACCTGTCCTGTCCGCTCCTCCCCGCAGGTGGGACCCCACTGCGCTTTTCCACTTCCGACCCTCCAGCGTGGCAAACAACAAAGTTGGTTGGCCTTGGCTGTTATAGCGATAAGTATAAGCAAGAGCCTCTCCACATACCATGCCTGGGCATCAACTATAAACATTGGTTTTATCACTCTGAGAGAGTGAACATTGCCTGCACAATATGCTGTTAATTTCAGTAGTTAGAAGAGGCCCAGCTAAGAAGCAAAGTTACTGAACAAAATTGGTCCAGTTTTACCTCAAACCAGGACAATGCCTAAGCCATAGCTTGTCACCTTAGAAGTCTTCAAGAATCAATGGAGAGAAATTTACACAAACTGGCAATTTCTTTGACCTTTCATGGAAATTCATTGCAAGATGGACTGACTCACCCTTTCTGAGAGTGAAATTTGCTGTAGCAATTTTCTTTAGATGTTTAAGGAGGATGAATTGCTAGGGTAACTCTGCTGTTATATTTCATGATGCCTTGAAAAATATGACCAGAGGATTCTACAGAGTTCTGTGGGGAAGTCACTTTTTCTGTGTAACAAGACCTTTGCTAATTCTCCAAAACTGTCATTTCTGAAGATGTCAAAATTTTCACTGTGCCAAAATACGTGCTTGGAATTGGTATTTAAACCCCATATGGCTTAGGGTAATCTTCTTGAAGCTTTTTTTAATTGGGGCTAGGACTTATCTAAGCAAACCAAGTGCCTCCAATATAGCCTGCACTGAAGCTAGTCACTCTGAGATTCCCCTTTGAGTTGGTGAGGAGAAAAACATGTTTCACATGGCTGAGCTGACCTGTTTTAGACATTGAAAGAGCAATCCACAAGCAAAGCCAAAATCATCTAGTGTGCAAATTAACTGCCTGAACATAAACAGATACTGCCTTTGCAGATACCCAGGGGCATCCAAGGCAACTGCCTGAGGCTTACATATATAACACAGAACATAAGGGAAACCTACACCCTTATGAATTGACTGCTGAAGGCCAGGTAAGATACCACCCAGCACCTAATGATATTAGACATCTATATTTAGGAAACTGATTCTCTCCTTAGCACCTTTTCAGACTGATTGCATCATTCTGTGTGGCTTCCAACTGCATAGACAAAAGTCTGCCTGACTTTAGGCATGCCTTTGTGTATATCTCACATCCTCTAGAAGATCCAAAATGATACTAGTCACCTGCCTGTGCACTTGAATTGTTCTTCTGTTTCTTCTTACCTGGACAGCTCATTAGACTCCTGGAAGCACTAATCAAAGACCATAACATAAGATGTGAGTGTTCATTAATCACCGCACAGAATGAAAAACAAAGTCAAATTTATCATCATCATTGGTTATCCATATGTTTGAAGAATGTGTGGCATGTTTAACGTAACAAATTCATTAATTCCATAAATAAGTTACTTGTACTTGTTGCATGATCAGGTGCTCTGAGTATAGGAACAGTCCAAGTCCATCACATTGAATTTATTTATGAGGAATCTCATTTGCAAGGTAAATAGGACTTGAGTGCTCAGCACCTTTGTGGTGTGTGCCTTAATGGCACATCAGTGAGGGTGGATTCTACAGGAAAATTGTGATGGGGAGTAGCTGTTCTGTAGAGCTCTGCACAACAGTCTACCACCTGCAACTGAAATACATGGATCCTTATTAATTATAATACATAAAATGGAATAATTAGGTCCCTTACATACCATGGCATGTAAAATGGGATTAGCACCCTAAATCTGGAGCTTAGAATCAAATCTAATGAAGGAAATTATTTCACCTCCCTTTGAACACAACAAATTCATATTTCTCAGACAAAGCTCCTTATCCCATAATCCCTTTGTAGTTGAGGGATATAACTGGGCATTCTCAAGGCCCATCCTTGACTACAAACCTGACTTTGTGATAGAATTTAGATTAAAATAGCTGACATAAATTTGACAGTGGACTAAATGAGGCGCCTGAAAACAGTTGCCACAGCAAAGGTGCCTAGTAGTATTTGCTATGCTCTAAGGTATTCTACTTGCCTTCCAGATGCTGCTCCAGAAATATGTAGTTCTCGAAAAAGTTCTGTGTCATATCTTCCTGCCATGTGTAATTTGTTTTAGATGCTTATGTTTAGGAAATTGAACCTAGCTCTGTTGTTGTCTGGCTCTTCAGACCCGACTGACTGCATTATTGTCAGAGTCCAGCTTCTCTAACCAGGTCTTTTAGATGTTCCACATGAGAAGGGTATTAAACATTAGTTTAGTATAAAATTTACCTATTTGAAGATATTTGACATTACATGGGATTTTGATTTAGCAGAGCAATACAGCAATATACTGAAATAACAGCACAAGCATAATATAGCAATTGCAATATACAGTCAATACAATATACAGTTAAAGCAATATACAGTTAATACAATACAAATGTGATACCAATTACCAGTCTCTCTATGCTCACCATCACCATGCTGGGCATCCCCAGTCACCAGGAAGGAATACATGGGCTAATGTCAGCTCAAGCCCATCACTCTCTTCAAAGTTCATTTTATTAGCTATCAAGTTGTCAGTTCATTAGCTGTCAAGTTGTTATAGTTTCTGTTGGGCATACACTCCCTTTATCCCCCCACCATGCTTGTTTGGCTAGATCAGGAAGACATTACCCCTCTACTAATTATGTCAGGGAAGGCTATGTATACAACCTGATGACACACTGGTACAGCTGTATATCTAAAATACTGTCTTCCTTGTGTTGAGAAAAGTTCGGCTTACTTTACAATAATTGTTGGTCATTCCTTACATTATTTCCTTAGCTCATCACTCTTGCCCATCTTCAATAAGCCTTCTTCCATTGTGGAGGTGTGTTGGTCCATCACAATTATCTAGGACACCAATTTACAGTCAGAAGAGTTCAATCAGATGGCATCGCACACAACCACACCTTAACTTTACACAGCGACATCTTAATTTTGATCTAATGTCTTCCCAAAGATGGCTGGAGATAAATAAGATTAAATCCACCATGAGTTTGCAGTTGCCACACCACATGGTTGTGGGAATCCAATAGGTCCTGTGTTATAATGTATGTGTCAGTCCTATGCAGATGTTGTGGATGTGCTAGCTACATACACATACTGAACTGAACTGGGTTCCTACTCAATGCAGTTGGAGGAGGATGGGACTCAGCTAGTACTTATGGATGTAAACAGTTGTCCAGACTTAGGTATTGAGCACACTTTTAGCTGCCCTAAGATATCTAAACTGTCCTCCATCTGCTAATCCAAAAGGTCTCTATTTTTTCTGTAAGTCCTGTATCATATCTAACCACATTACATAGATGTGTACCCTGGTGCATCTCAAATGGCATGACTACCCATTGTTACGGTTTGAGAGACCCATAACAACTTATTGTCATTTAGACAATCATTCTATCACCCAATGACCCCTCCGTGTCTGGGAAAGGGAATCTGGAAAAACAAGGAAACCCAGGAGTTGAAGTATAAACAGATTTAATAGAGTAAGTTTAGATAATTAACATTAATAGCAATAAAGAACCGATATTGATCCCAATACCAATACAGAATATGCAAAGATTATACTCAGCTAATTCCATCAGTAGGAAGCTATGCAATCCCAGCAGTGGACAGCAAATGTCGGACACTGCGAGCGCTTCGGCTTCGGGAGGAAGGGAAGGTCTCAGTAGTCTGGCACCAGGGCATGAAGTTCTCAGGATGGCAGCCATCAAGGGACAGAGCACACCTCACAGCAAACTCTAATTTATAGTGAATGTGACGCTGATGGTATGAAATAATCCTGTTGGCCATCTTAGGTCAAGTGCCCGGGTCTCATTCCTCCTCATCCCTGCACCTGGCAAGCTCAAAAACACTAAGACCTTGAAACCCACACAGAAAATAAATATTTTCACAAGTTCAGACACTAGAGTCTTCTAAAAGTGCAATCTTCCCAAGTATTAGAAGAGAAATTAGTCCTGTGTCGCTCAAACCAGGACCCCTATGTTTAGGCAGCTGAATCCACACTCTGGCTGGAGACATATGAAAGTAGGTGAGATGATGAGCATCACTTGCTTACTTTTGGTTGCTGTGTGATGCCCTGCACTTCTCAGTTCAGCTTTACACACTTGTACAAGACTTCAAAGAGGAAGCGTATATTCATCTCTCCATGGCTACAAAGGTCCCTCATCCCAAATTGAAGACTCTGGATACTTTTGTTGATACATGGTGAATGTTGAATCTTATCTGAATTTTTTTCTGGAGCAATGTCCTTGTGTTCTCCTTGATATTGAGAATCCCCTCTGAACTGTCTTAGTGAGTTTTTTTTCACTTGCTTTCTTCACTTCGCTGTGGTCTTTTTGGGTGTGATTCAGCTTTAGGAATTCATAATGTGAGATTGTGAAGCCTCCCTTTGTAGTCAGAGGAAATAAATGATCATTTAGAGGCTGTCATTCATTTGACGAGCCCCGAACCCAGATTTAAGTTCAAACACACACATAAATGCATGAATATAGGTGTCTATAATGAAGGTATGTGAGCTATTTCCCTGTGTGCTGGGAAATTAAACCTTTTTTTCTTAGCCAAAGGAGCTAAATACAATACAATCACTCTGAGACTTACTCATCTGATGAATTAGAGGTTTCTGCATCAGGGCAACTGTGAAAGCTCTCCACCCTTCACTGGTTAGAAAGTTACCCAAACATAGACATCTAATGTCACTTAAGATGCCTGTGGATGTTGGAGACAACCACAAAGGGCAAGAAGATTAACATAAGAAACTGGTACCCTCCTGGAGGTGTGGAGAAATATGCTTGTGTCACGTCAGCATCAATGGGTTTATTGACAGGTACAGCTGCAAACACATAAATATCTGATGCTAAATTTTGGCTATTCTAGGGAATCCCACCTTGCTTTCAGATGCCATAACAGCTTTCTTTAGGTTCTATGTCATATATGTCAGCTGAATGCGGACTAGAGCAACTGATTCTTGTCTTTCTGGTATGTTAGGGGACTACCAAACTTCATTTTCAATGACCTAATGCAAACACTAGAGGTGGGATTCCTCTGACAAGTCTAAGTTTCTATGCTATACACTCAGTTTGTGTCAGCATTGGCTAGCTCCCTTTTTAGTAAATGGAGAGAAACAGGCACTTGAAGAGTATCTGACTAAATGTAAAGATCTAGTTTAGGGTGAGATGCATCAATCCCTGTTCCTGTCCCTTAGTTCCTAAGAAGCAAGGAGAGCACTGAAGAGATGGAGGTGTCTGTATTATGACTGTCTCCATTTACTTGGAGGACAACCATCAGATACCATAAAGTGTAGCCTGGTGTGGATGACCTAAATTGTTTTTTGACAGCTTGTCTAAATCTTCCTACAATGAGTGGGGAACGATGTTCTTCTAGAGGGTGAGACTCTCATAAATAGTTTAAAATATATCACCAAAAGGCCAGCCAAGAAAAAAAGTTCATCAATTGAAAAGTCACTTACCATGCCTATAAACACCATCTAGCCCTCTAATAAACACTCACCAGCCTTGGTTCCCATCAGAACAAGACCTAAGCAAAAATATGAAATAAAATAACCCATTGCTAAAGAAAAGAAGACCCATAAATCTCTCATGCTCTGATTTATAATTTTTCTACCTCTACAGAAAAGTAAAAATAAATGGACTTCAAATATGATGAGGCAGAATTTCTTTAATCCCTTCAAGAGACATCAATGTAATTTACCTCAACTTCAGTAAGGCTTTCAACATTGTGTCCCAAAGCATTCTTACATGCATTAGGATGTTATGGTCCTGGTGGCTGGACAATTAGGTTGCTAAAAGTCTGGCTGGATGGTTGGGCTTGGACAGCAGTAATTAACTGTTCGTACTCTACCTGGAGGCTGATAACAAGTGGAGTACTGCAGGAATCTACACTAGGACCTGTCCTGTTTAACATCTTGACTTGGAGGATGTTGCAGAATACTCTTCTGTAAAGTTTGCAGATGACACAAAACTGGGGAGACCAGTTGGTAGCCTTGAAGATCAGGCTGCCATTCAGTAGGATTTTGGCAGGCAGAAGGAATAGAGGACAACAAGAGCTGCACAAAATGTAACAAGGAATAATCCTGGGCAAAAATACAGACTGGATACTGATTGTCGTGGTAACAGCTCTTCAAAAATGTGCCTGGAGACCTTGCAAACAGCAAGCTGAATATGAATCAGCAGTGTCCGCTGGTAGCAAAGAAAGCAAACAGCATTCTGGGTTGTGTTAACGGGAGCATAGTCAGTAGATGAAAGGAAAAGATTGTCTCTCTCTAGCTGGAATTAATTAGTCTACTTCTAGACTAATGCATCCAGTTTTGGGTCCCCAAATCAGTAAAGACATCACGAAAATAGACTGAGTTGAGCAGAGTACCACCAAGAAAGTCAGGGAGCTTAAGCATATGTGCTGTGGGGAGAAACTGAGGGAACTGGGATTGTTCAGCCTGGAGAGAAGCCTAATAGTAGCTTTGCAGTACCCAGAGAGTTGCCATGAAGAAAATATAGCCATGTTCTTTACAGTGGTGCATGGTGGGAGGATGAAAGACAATAAGCATAAGTTGAAGTAAAAAAGGTTCTGACTGATTACAAGGAAATATTTTCTGAAACATTGGAGCAGGTTTCCCAGAGAGGCTGTGCAGATGTCCATCCTTTGAGAGTTTTAAGTTCCAACTAGATAAAGTTGTGACTGACCAGATCTCATAGCTGACCCCACTTTGAGCAGGCAGCTGGACTAGAGCTCCTGGAGATCCTTTCCAACACTCTTTATCCTAGGTGCTGTAAAAGTTTTATATGAAATTAGCCTTAGCTAGTTTGCAAATGAATGGTTGGATAAAAGCATGATATTTAAAGAGACAGATTTTAATTTTACCTTTAATAGTGCTAACTAGGAGCACTGCTATTGTCTTCTGACAGAAAACATAATAATTTTTAACTGTTGTAAATTCATACTGGTGGGAGAAATTTCTATAAATTATTTTCAAAGACGAAATGCCCTCAGAATTTTATTATTATTCAGAAAATCTTCATTAAGTCATAGTCATAATATGATTTATAGCAGCTTGTAACAGCTTAATACAGCCTTATAGCTGCCCGTCAATACCTAAAGGGGGCCTATAGGAAAGATGGGGAGGGACCCTTTATCAGAAAGTGTAGTGATAGGATGAGGGGGAATGGTTTTAAACTGTAAGAGGGGAGATTTAGATTAGGTATTAGGAAGAAATTCTTGACTGTGAGGGTGGTGAGACACTGGAACAAGTTTTTTCAGGGAATTTGTGGATGCCCCATCCCTGGAGGTGTTCAAGGCCAGGTTGGAGGGGCTTTGAGCAACCTGGTCTAGTGGGATGTGTTCCTGCCCATGGCAGGGGGGCTGGAACTCGATGATCTTTAAGATCCCTTCCAACTCTAACCATTCTATATTTCTATGATTCTACAACAAAAAGCTGAACACTTTTGTTTTGGGGAAAAAGCCCCTAGACAATCAATTTCCTTGTGGCACCTTGCATCTCTTTGTTTCTCATGCTGTAAATGACTGGATTCATCACTAGAGGTAACACTGAGTAGAGAACATTCACAGTGATCTCCAGAAATGATGGGGCTGGGGGAAAAGGGGACTGATGTCAGTATGACAGCCAATGATCCTAGTGGAAATGAACAAGAAGATCACACCAAGATGAGGAAGGCATGTGACATAGGCCTTGTGCCAGCAATGCTGAAGGAATTTCATGCTAAGGAACATGTTCCTGATGTTCAGAGGAAAACTCCTGTGTTTCAGTTTCTGCCTATTGCCTCTTGTCTTGTCACTGGGCACAACTGACAAGAGTCTCACTCTGTCTTTTTCATTCTCTCCCATCAGATGTTTATACATGTTGACAAGATCCTTGCCAAACCTTCTCTTCTCCCGGCTAAATCACAGAATCATAGAATGGTTTAGGTTGGAAGAGACCTTGAAGATCATCGAGTTCCAACCCCCCTACCACAGGCAGGGACACCTCCCACTAGACCAGGTTGCCCAGGGCCCCATCCAGCCTGGCCTTAAACACCTCCAGGGATGGGGCCTCAACAACTTCTCTGGGCAACCTGGGCCAGTGCCTCACCACCCTGAAAGTGAAAAATTTCATCCTAATGTTTAATCTAAATCTACCCTCTTCCAGTTTAAAGCCATTCCCCCTCATCCTATCACTGCATGCCCTGGTAAAAAGTCCTTCCCTAGTTCTTGTGTAGTCCCCCCTTTAGGTACTGGAAGGCCACAATAAGGTCTCCCCAGAGTCTTGTCTTCTCCAGACTGAGAAAAGCCCAGATGGTCCCAGCTTTCTCAGCCTTTCCTCACAGATGATGAAGGCTGCTCCAGTCCTTCATCGCCTCCATTGGCCCTTCATTACATTCTCTCTGTCTCATACGTCTATGCCTTTCTTGTACTGGGGAGCCCAGAGCTGGATGCAGTGCTCCAGTGTGGTCTCACCAGTTTGCACCGTAAAAGCATCAGTTTCAGAGAGCAATCTCTGGCTGGCCCTTGGGTACTGGGTGACGTGTTTGTACAGTCTCTGAACTCTTCTGCAGTAATCTGGCCAGGTAGATGTCATTTGCTGAAACACAGACATCTGGAGCCATTTGAGATGGCCAAGGTTAACAGCATGGAGTTGGCACATACATCACAGGATTCAGAATACAATTGTACACATACAGAACAGCAGCTGAAGGTGAGGCAGGACATTCCCTGTGTCTAAAATGCCATAAGAAGCTCCATAATTCAATGTTCCCTGTCCACATCAAGCTCCATAAAAGTGCCATAAATGATGACAGCCAATCAGAAAATGGCAGTGCAGTTGGAAAGGACTAGTCATCAACAAGGCATTCTCTACCCAATCCTATAACTAGGGACACTTAAGGCCATAGAGGGTTGCCCAGAATTCCAGAAAGACATTGGGAAGGAAACCTACAACTCTGCAACAGGAATCAGGACCATCTCTCAAACACACAGAGAACCTAAGAGTACCAGAGGGAACCCAGCTGTCTTCAGCAGGAAGTGTTTTCCATCTCCTAACTATTGAGTGAGTCACAATCCCGAGGTTCATTCCAACAGACACTGCAGTGCCTTAGGTAGCATTTAGCAGTGGATAAGGACATCCAAATATGCACGTTTCATGAGAGAATTTCCATGCCAGCCACGGAATCTGAATTCACAATGTCATCAGGGGGGGATTTAGTCACTGCCATGGCTGAATTCAGAGAACAGTTCATCCAGTGAGACATTGTCTGCTTGGGCAGTGCTGAACAACTCTCAGTTGCAGTGACTGTGTTTTGAAGCTCTCCCATGACCAGAAGGTGAGTTCAGGCATCCACACCACATCAGGCATATATAAAGTGCCATTTTAGTCCTTAAACATAGGTCTTGAACAATATTTTAAAGTATTGAAGACATCTGCATGAGGCTGACAGCTATGACATATGATCTAGAGGAAACATGCCCTTCTGGAGTGGTAGCTGTAGGCCAAATGGGACAGCCATAGGCATTAAAATGTCACCATATTACTCTCTTCAGGCACTATATTGCTCCCAGCCTGGTGGTTGAAGAGCTTAACTGCTAACAAGCTTGTTGTTCTGCTCTCAGTATTTTCTTAATCTGAAAACAAATACTATTAAAAGGCAGAGTTGAAACTAGCTAATCCATTCTTGCAAAAAATAGATGTAGAGTTAGGGGACACCAAATGATGTCAAAGCAAGAGCTGACCACACTTCAGAATCCTAGAACACAGCCAAGAAACTCTTGAAGAAGTGCTGGAAACAGTAACAATGAAGGTGACAATTCCATGCTCTTACTCTCATTTATAAATATATGGCAAAGAAAGGAATCAATGTCCCATTGCATATCCTATTTTGTTTTCTGCCTGTTTCCAAGATGCTTCTTTCACCAGCCCCATAAAAGAGTATCCCATTGACTGTTTCTCCCCTTGTCTCTAATCCTTTGCTGCTATCTGAAGGCCAACAAGATTCAAAAGTATTTCCCTGGTGCTGCCTGAATCCTTTGCTGTGTCTTGCATTCCTGTCCTTCCCACTGCATTTTTTAGACCCAGATTTTCACTTGTATAAGTAGATATAATTTAGGCAATGTCTCAATGATATCCATAGGACCAGGGTGAAAAAGAATTCTGCTTGAATGTTGCTGCTGCAGTGGTAATTCCGCACTGCCAGGAGCTAGAACACAGGGGTCTGCAGTCCTAAACTGTCAGCATGTTCCTGGGATGGGTAAGCAGTCTAGGGAAACCCCCAGGAACAAGTCAGGATTTAGCATGAGCCAAAGTCTACTCTGAGCAGGAAATTTGGGTGGGGCATCTCAGTTTTGGTGGTTAGAAGAGTTCAGTGAACGGATGTGGCCAGACTGTGTCAGCTGGACTCTGGGCCAGAAAATAGGCCCTAGCACATAGACTTTACTTTAAAAAATATATAGCCTAAGCGATTTAGCGTGGTGATGGCTGAAAGTGTGCCCCCTGGTGCAGAAACAATCTCAGCTAATCACAGAATCACAGAATGGTGGGGGTTTGAAGGGACCTTTGGAGCTCAGCTAGTCCAATCCCCTGCCAAAGCAGTTTCACCTACAGCAGGTTGGACAGGAATGCACCCAGGTGGGTTTTAAATATCTCCAGAGAAGGAGACTCCACAGCCTCTCTGAGCAGCCTGTTCCAGTGCTCTGGCACCCTCAAAGTAAAGAGGTTTTTCCTCATGTTCAGATGGAACTTCCCATATTCCAGTTTGTGCCCATTGCCTCTTGTCCCATTGCTGGGCACCACTGAAAAGAGCTTGGCCCCATCCTCTTGACATCTGCCCTTTAGATATTTATGGGCATTGATGAGATCGCCTCTCAGTCTTCTCCAGTCTAAACAGATCCAGGTCTTTCAGCCTTTCTCAGAATCTGTGATTCTGTGGTCTGTAGTAAACACCCACAACAGTGTCTCCCATATTAGCCTGCCTGTTAATTCTTACCCATAAACTCTCAACACGTTCTTCATCCACCCCTAGGCGGAGCTCGATACATTTCAGCTGCTCTGTCGCATAGACAGCAACTACACTACCTCACCCCGCTGGCCTGTCTTTCTTTAAAAGTCCATAGCCGTCCATGGCAGCTTTCCAGTCATATGAGCTATCCCACTATGTCTCTGTAATTGCAATGAGATCATGGCCCTGCGACCACACAGATCTCTAGTTCTTCCTGCTGTGTGAGTTCCTGTACAGGTATTTCAGAGAGATAATTGAGCATGCAGGTTTCCCTGGAGGGGTGTAAGAAGATCCACCACTGCTATACGCACCCTTGAGGTGGCTGGGCTTCTGGATCTCATCAGCTAAGGAACATTTGTTGCTGCTCTGGTTGGTCTGGCTTATTCCCAAGTTGGATTCAATGGCATGAGCATTGCCATCTTGGACCCCATGCCCTGAGTCCTTCAGTTTAAAGCCCTCCTCACCAAGTTGGCCATCCTGCTGCCAAAGATTCCCTTGCCTCTTCTAGACAGGTGGATTCCATCACTCTCTAACAGGTTATATTCATCAAAGTGTCCCATTGTCATAAAAGCCAAAACCCTCATGACAGCACCAGCCATGTAGGCAGGAGTTGATATGCATTATCCGTCTGTTTCTGGCTGCTCCCTTTTCTCTAACTGATAAAATGGAGAAAAAGATAACCCGGGCACCAATTTTTTTCACCTGCACTGCCAGGGCTTTACGTTCTTCCTTGATTCTGCCGAGGTTCCAGTGTCATTCATGCCCACATGAAAGAGTAACAGTGGATAGTAGTCTGTGCTCTTGACAAGTTGTGGCACCCTCTTAGCAACATCTTGGACCTTAGCCCCTGGAAGGCAGCATACCTCACATGATTCCCTGTCAGGACAGCAGATGGGCATCTCAGTGCCCTTCAACAGAGAGTCACCCATTACTAACATTCGTCTTTGGTTTTTATGTTATCTATTATGTGCTGCTGGTACAGTTCCTCCTGGCAGACCTTGCTCCCAGGTGTCTCTAGCTGTTAATGCTTCGTACCTGGTTTTTGATTGTGATGCCAGATGGTGGGGACTGAAGCAGAGTCCTGCTTTTGTGGGTCCTCAGGGTCCAAGGTGCCTCATTTTCAGTGGTATCCGCTACAGGAACATGGATATGAAACCACCTATCTATCTCTGTCTCAGCTCCTCTGATACTGCACAGCCTTTTAACCATTTCTTGCAACTCAGCCACCTGACATCAACCTGTGCACACTGTGTGCAAGTATTTACCTTTCCATGAGGAGGAGAAGCGTCTGGGCACTCACTGCAACCTACCACCTGTACTGAAGTCTCCATCCTCACCAGTTCCGTCTGGGTGGATGCATCAGACATCTGAGGGGCTTTCTGTGTGGGAGCACTGGTTTTAGCCCTGAGGTGAGTGCCCACCATTTTGACAGAGACCTTGAGCACTTCCCTGGGCTGTGGACCTATGAGCAGGTTGCAGGGCCCTTCCTGCATGCCCTTCCACCCAAACTGCTGGGCCACGCCATGGTTGCTAGTGCTTGCTGGGGCTGTTTAAATCTCCCACTGTCACTTCCAACAATGCCCACATTGCTGTATCAGCCTCGCTTGCAAGAGCTGCTGGCCCCTGGCAGGGATCTCTCTTCTTCCTCAAGTTTTCCTGGCTCTGGGAACCCCCCCATCCACTTCAATCTAGTGCCCAGCTGCCGAACTTACCATGGCTGCCACTGCTTTCCTTGCTGACTGAGAGCTAAGTTTGAGCAGCAATTCACATACCTAAGCATAGAAGTCTTGTGTAATGCAAGCTTGTTCTCCCTGTGTGACCTCCAGCCACTTGTCCAGAAAGTGACTTCTGGAGGCCTTGTACCATAACTGAAAGCCCCATACACATACTTGAGACACTTTAGACTGTATAAATCAATACTAGACACTTACATTTTGACCCTGAATAGCTCCCTCAGTGTCTTACCTGAACTCACTGTCTAAACTGTGGAGAAATAAAAGCCTCTGGTGTCTTTCCAGACAGCTGGTCCAGCTAGAGATATGTACATTCTGATGTGTAACAGGTAGGTGGTGCTGGTGGACCTCAGGAAACCTGGCAGATCTTCAAGAATAGCATCCTCCCCAGTTCATCCTGATACTCTGGAAAACAAGTAGGCCTAGCAGGAGATTGGCTTGTCTATGCAGGGAGCTCATGACAGAGTTCCAATGCAAAAAGGTGGCACAAAAGCTACAAAGTAAGATTTAGAAACATTGCCAGGGCATATAAGAATGGTGTTAGGAAAGCCAGTGCTCACTTTAAGTTCAGCATTGCAGGTGATGTCAAGGGCACAAGAAGAACTTCTGGGCTACATTATTTGTAAAAGGATGAACAAGGAAAATGAAGGAAACTATTTCAACAATTATGATATATGTAGAGGCAACCAGCAGTGTCTGTATTTGCAAGACTTTTTTTGCAGTACTGATGGAGAACTGTAGAGGAAGTCGAATTATGTGATTTTGTTCCCATTGTCTATGGTTATGGTCCCTAGAACAAACAAGCTGGAGAGTCTCACCACAACACAAGGGGAATTTGTGGTTTTATTTTAGCCCAGGAGTGAATGAAGTTTGCCTCGTTGTGGACAGTTGAAACTTGGAATTCAGGAATGGAGTGAAAACTTATGTGATTCACACCCTGGTTGCACCCTACGCATCTAGAGGAACTCTGTCAGCCACAGTATAATTAAAAATAACAATGCTGCAAATCTAGATCTGTAGCAGAGAAAAGGGTGCCTGGTGAGTGTAGTGGCAAGTATAGTAGAAAGAGCTGTCTTCTGGAGATATTCCTCCTATATATCAACCTTGTTGTACTATAGATTGAAAAGATAGTTCTTAGGCCAGTTCTTGTGGTCTAGTTGTGACCATCACAGCAGCCAGGATGGAATGAACTCTGTTAGCTTCTGGCATTCATGCAAATCATTATACCCACCTTTGGCTTGCCTAATAGAGCTGTACAGAGCTCAGTTCAGCTGTCCAAACATTTGAGGTGCCCTGGGGTACCTGGACATTCTCATCAGGCCACTAAGTATGATGTAGAAACTCTCTTCTGAATAGGTACTTGGATGCCAGGTGGGGTACAAACTATTTGCAAGCCCCTGTTCTGCTTTTGTTAAGAGGTAGACTTGAGGTTTCAGTCCAAATGCTGATTCAGCGATGGTGACAAGGGGTTGTGTGTGAGTGTTCTCCGTGAGTGGCAGGGAGCAGAAAGCAGAGGGGCAGTGCCAAAGGGTCATTTGGTCAGTCTGTTTTATCTCCATTGTAACAAGGCGATAATGAACATTACTGGAATTTGTGCTTACATCAGTCGTAAGATGGACTATTATAGCTCACAGAATCACAAAATGGTCAGGGTTGGAAGGGACCTCTGGACATCATCTAGTCCAACCCCCCTGCCAGACCAGAGTCACCTACAGCAGGTTGCACAGGATGGCGTCCAGGTGGGTTTTGAATGTCTCCAGTGTGGAAGACTCCACAACCTCTCTGGGCAGCCTGTGCCAGTGCTCTGCCACCCTCAAAG
>VZSZ01006772.1:63887-221141 GCA_013398815.1 Ibidorhyncha struthersii | reverse complement strand
CCAGTGCGGACTCACCTGCACTGGAGCTGGTCTCCTCAGCAGAAGTAGGGAGGTGCTTGTGCCCCTGTACTCAGCACTGGTGAGGCCACACCTCNGAGGTGCTGGAGCGAGTGCAGAGGAGGGCAATGAAACTGCAGACAAATCATATGAAGAGCGGTTGAAGGAGCTGGGACTGTTTAGTTTGAGGAAGAGAAGGCTGAGGGGAGACCTCATCACTCTCTACAACTATTTGAAAGGACACTGTAGAGAGGTTGGTGCCGGTCTCTTCTCACAGGTAATTAATGACAGAACAAGAGGGAATGGCTTCAAGCTCCAACAGGGTAGGTTTAGACTGAACATTAGGAAAGAATTTTTCACAGAAAGGGTGGTTGGGCATTGGAATAGACTGCCCAGGGAGGTGGTTGAGTCACCATCCCTGGATGTGTTTAAGAGACATTTAGATGTGGTGTTAGGGGGTATGGTGTAGGGGAGAACTTTGTAGAGTAGGGTAGATGGTTGGACTCGATGATCCCAAGGGTCTCTTCCAACCTAGACAATTCTATGATTCTATGAATTGGTGAATAGACACCAATTCAAAAGCAAGTTTGGTCCCTTTCAGAATATACTCCTGGAGGAAAAGTGGTATTAATTTCCAACATACCTACATCCTTTAAAGTAACAGTTTACAATTACTGGTTTTGATTTTCACTTCGTTAAAAAATAAATTATTTTCTAGTCTATGAATGAACTAGAAGTATAAATAAGATGATAAAACAAACGCTTTATATACAAAATACAGTTATTTAAGTCCTCATCCAACTGTTACACATTTGCGAAGATGAGAAGTTCCATTTGAAGGTGATAGGGATGACAGCAGTTGTGACAAACTGACTAAACTTTGGTCATAGTCACCTTTATGTTTCCTTGGCCCACAGTGCATTCCACATTGTATATAATCTATGGGAGCCAGGGATCACAATAGGATTCACAATAGCTGACATGCTGAATCCAGATAGAATTGGGAAAGAAACTAAATTCAGTCCCAGAGCCTTTCTCTAGTGCTGAAAGCTTTTGCCCACTGTGTAATGGACAAGCAAATTGTATGTTGTGATACCTCCCATAATTTAGTTAAGAAAGGAAAGTTGGCCTTAGGAAACAAAAAACAAACTAAACCAAATTAAAAACCACACCTCTTATACGGCCCAGACCCACTTCCCTTTGAAACAGTCACCATACCAAGCCTTTTAAATCAGGAGCAGACTCCCCCAGGTTCCTCCGCTATCGAACAGAAAGAGTCATGTCCAAATGGTAGTTCTGCTCACTTAACCTCTGAATCACCCTTGGCAGAAGCCTCTTTCTCTCTCTGTACCTACCGTGTGAGAAAATTACAGGGGTTATGCTCCCACCTTAGGCATCTCACGCTGCTATTGCAAGACAAAGAAACTTGAGTGGTTTTACTCAGCCTCTTTCTACTCTTCAGCATATGTACGGGAATCATACATATAATTTGGAGGAACTAAAACACAAAAATATAGCACAGAACCATAGCTGTCCTGCATTACAATCCACAACAGTTTAATTATCATATTAGTCTGAGTACACAGCTTTATTGCAGTAAATCCTCTGGCACGGGAAGAGTAAAGCTATTTAGAACCATATTATTATGCAATTCAGCAACCTGTCACTTCTGTCAAGAAACAGCAAGACTCTTTAGAGCACGTTTGTGTTAATTCAGGTTCTGTAACGATTTTTTTTTGTTTCTTAGATTGTTTGCACTGGCATAAATAGTTTCAAATCCCTTTTGGGGCCAGAGACTTATGCAGTAATTAAGGCCTTGCATATTACTGAGTGGAACACAACACTGAAGTTGAAGCTCAAAGTCCAAAACACTGAGTCAAACCTTGTGCTGGTGTTATTCATTGTTTTCTGCAGAAATGTTCCTGTTAACAGCAAGACCGAATGTTCCTATGTGTTTTGCATAATTTCCCATTGAAACTATTCAAAATTTGTTTTTCTAAACATACCAATTAACAGCAAGTGTCTCCTCCTGGCGCTGTCACATAAAACCTTCCAACGCTTCTCTCCCTGCATCCCAAGCAAAAGTTTGTTCTTGGCAACATGTACTGGAAGTTGTTATTTGCTTTACTTGTGCTAGTGAAAGTGGGAAGCTGTGACACACTGAAGGAAGATTTACTCTCTGTTTTAATTTTTCTACCCACAGTTTGAGGTCACTTTACTTTCTGGGAACGTGTCATGGAAGAGAGGGTAAGAGTCCTGAAACATGTTTGTGACTTTGTCTGTTCCAGAACCAGTCCACATGAGTGCAAGTAAAGAAAGCAAACTTCACCCAGACCACGCCCAAACCTCCTGCCACTGATTCCGCTAGGAAACCAAGCTGTACAACAAGGAGCATCTGCTAACCCTGAGCAGCAGGCCAGCTATAGAGAGCCCTGCCATTATTTATTTAAAACGAAACAAGAAAATGTCATTGATGCAAACTTCATTTCAGTAAAATGCTTAAGAAAGTGACAGCTTTGTATGACCTTGATCTAATCAAACCATGCATAGAAAATTCAGCATTGCATAAGCTTTCATAAGTGTTTAACAAAAAGAAGATGTGAATACCAAGAAGGATGAAGAATTGTCAAGCAGTATTTGAAACAGTAATGGTGTGAAACCATCAGTGCAGACTAAGCCTGAACATTAGCAAAGTTTTCTTACTGGCAAAACCTTGAGCTTGTTTAGTCCAGCAGAAAAATCTAAAGGGATCTTGCAGTTCTCTGCTGTTAATTAATGGACATAATAACACCAGTTTCCCTTCCAACACTGATGGATAAAGCATTCTTTAAATAATTAATAGCTAAAACCTCTCATGTATGCATTTCTAACCATTCATTCACGTCTGTGACTTTGACGTGTGAAGTACACTGGCACACATGCACACTTTGCCCTTTTTTCTCATTGCCTCGTAAGAACCCTGCCCCTTTCCCAATCTGAAAGCATGCTGTGATGTCTCAGCGAGATGTGTATTGTTCCTGAAGAATGCTGTATTAACATGCTCATCTTCAGGGACACTAGACAGCTGAAGTGTGCTCTATAGATTAAAGCACAGCATGAAGATTACTTCCACCCTGGCAGAGGCTATGGGGCACATCTTGGGAGGCTATTATACTCACTAAATTGTTCTCCAGACTAGGATAAAAGGTGTATTTTAAAAACACGTGCCTGACAATTTAAAGTTATGTCAACAATAACTAGCAAAAATGCTAATAACTAATGCAACGGCTAAGAAACTTGAGATTTATATTACTTTTTTTGTAATGTGAATGATCCCCTTCTGTGGGAAACTTAATTAAAACACTATTTGGGAATTAGGGGACAGCTTTTCTTTGTTTCTATTCTTTGCTTACGATTATGACTGTTCAACATTTTAAGTGATGCAGAACGAATGTTAATGGTAAATTGCTGGAGTGTGATAATTGATTTCTTTATTAATAAAGGAGATTTAATGCTCCACGGAAAGCTTGATCTAAGTCACCATTAGAGATTTGGTTTTAAGAGTCGTCTACAAAGCGCAGTTCTTCACCTTGAAGGGTGCTTATTCCTCTTACTAAGCATAACTGTCTTTGCACAACTGCTCATCGTATGTGGGATGTGATATTTTGGAATCGCTAAGTGCTTAACACTGTCATTAACTTCCTGCGGGATTGTGTTCAGCACTTCTAAGAGGCAGTTCTGTAGAAAATGAATCTGTTCTGCCATTAAGCATGTGGATGATTAAAGCGCAAGGAGACCCACAGCGGGCTTATGATGAAGAAAAGCAGGGGGCAGGTCTGTCTTAATTTGAATGCGTGTACGATAAGCCCTTGTGGCAGGTATCCCACGGAGCAAAGGCAGAGAGCACAGCAGAGGCCTCCAGAGAATGGGCACAGGGTAACACCGGAGAACCAACAGTGCAGACAGATCACCAACCATCCATTACTGGTCACTAAAAGAGTACAACTCAGAGAGATTCATAAGCTCTGTCTTGTCCTGTTATAAGATGTTACAAAGAATGCATATCCCACATATTTAGAACATCACACATTTGGTGAAAACCTGGAATAGGTAAGAAGCACCTATAAAAAAAGCACAGTCACAACCTCCCAGAGGAAGGAGAAAGAGAGGATTTGCTCCACCACTTCCCCTCCAATGCAGGACAGCAAACCTGACCATTTTGCAGATTATCCACAGCACCTTTACCTTCACTGGACAAAAAGCAGTTTTCTAATTTAACCTGCCTCACATTTTGCCTCTGCAGACTCAGCAATCATATGCACAGCATTAAGTTTTATTATATCTTTTAGTAAATGCGTTAGAATTTCAAAGAGGTCTGTGCATGTGTGTGTGTCCGAAGGACAAGTTGATCAGTACTGAAGAGGAAATCTGGAGAAAACACCTTGTCCTTTCACTCCAGTGTAAACAGTTGACACACTCTGGGCAGTACCACAACAGAAAATAAGCCAATAGAAATACTGGAAAGAAAGCATCTGTGCTCTCCAAACAACAACAACAAAAAGTGAGAGCATTTTAAATGGAGATACTTTCAGATGCCAGCCAAGCAACCTTTATTGTTTAAAGGTGTACTTCCAAGATGACATCAGTGCAAGCCAAGCTTTCATTCTGATAGATATTATCACTTCCCCAGCTGACCTGTGTGCATGCACTCCAAAGCTATTTGTTACACAAACTAGTTCACTTGAGGTGATACGAGAGTAATGTGGGAAGTGTGTGAAAATTGCCTGAGGTCAATTATGCGTGCTATTTAGACAAAATTTCTTCCAGAATATACTGAAGGACTTCCGTAAGGGTGCCACAGAGCTATTGCTGAGGCATATGTAGGATGTAAAAATGTTTTTAATATGTGTTACAATATGAAATATTTATTCCCTCCTATGTTACTAGTTGTATGAGAATTATTAAATCTCATTTTAGAGTTCCTAATGACTCATGTCAGACAAACACAAAAAATGTTAAGAGACAAAACTCCAGTTACTGCAATTCAACATATTCTGAATAGATGGAGCCTCAAGTGCCATCTAGTGTAGACCTGACTCTACAGTTCGAGCATGAGTCCACTCCTCTCATGTTACTTAATTCCTTAACATGTCTATCAAAGGAGAAGGTGGGTTGCTGATTTCAGTTTCTGCAGACACTCAGGAATATAGTTAATATTTCAGAAACCTTATTTAACCTTGAATCCTATGATCATTAAGACAGCAATTTCAGCAAGATGTTATTGTTGGTTAAATTTTCAAATCAATAAAAGAAAAATTTCCTTAAAACTCACATACTCTTGTTCAAGGAGAGGAATTTGTGGCACAGCCAGGTATATTAATTCGATCTGATTAAAACCGAAGGATTAATAGAAAACTGAAAAGCCTCATCTCTTGTGACTCTGTCCTATGGATTTTGATGTACAGTATTCTGGTAAGTCCAAGCAGCAACTTCTGCTTGGCCGTGGCACACATTTGGGTCTCTTTTCTCTAGCCACAGAGGAACTTGCTCTCTTTAAGATCCTTCTGTACTTTGTTAAATGTGATTGAAACTGTTACACAAGCTCAAAAAAAACCCCAAACACTAACAAGAGCCTAACAGACAGTACAACTGGAAAAAAAAAAAAAAAGATAATTACACTAAGTGAATCAAAGAAGATTGATTGAAGAAGAGAAGGCCACAAATATAAAATAATTTAAAAAAAAATTAAAACGTCAGTCCTGATCATACTGTGTCGGAAGTGTGGCCTGGAATCACAGCTCAAACAGCTTCAAGTGTTATTAACAACATTATACCCTACATGGTACCAGGTATAATTTTAAAGAAATATTGGCAGCTTTCTAAACTCCTTTGAAGAAAAGACTATTTGATATGTGGGTATTTTACTGATAATATCTGATATTTGTAGTCTTATATCCATTGAGAGTAACTTGTACAATTTAAAATCACAATTTATCGTTGATACATACAGGTTTTAGATCTCGCTTTCTCTTTGTTTTACAAATGAGTGCAAAATCTATTGTAAATGGGTTCATATATATCATTAAAGATAACCTAAACTACACAAATATAGAGAAAAAAATTATGAGAAAATTTACTGTTTGTCATTTAATTTCAGCACGTAAAGACATTTTTGGGTTCTGATGCTTTCAGCATGGGCAGACAATAATTCATCCATAACCCTAAATGTTATACTAGTTAATAAACATACTAGTTATTCCAAATGCCAGTGCAGAAATAAAGCACGGCATATGCTCTGTGGTAAGTGCTAACAAATAGAGATTTTCTGCAGCAACCAGGTATGCTGCATGCAACCAGTTTTGCTTATAACTTTTCAACTCTCTAAAGCTGTCCTCATTACCTGTAGTACGAAAACAGGTGTCAAATTAAAAATAATAATATTAAAAAAAACAGCAATGGGGGGAGATGATTCTTTGTTTTATTTATACAAATGAACAAACCAAACAAGTTAACTTGTTAACAAGCTACTCATAGCTTTAATTTTGCTTCTGCAAAACATGGTATTTTCTGGTAAACAGAAAATAAAACATGGCAAGTTAAAAATTTCCTTGTAATTTTTCCTATGGCTTCTTTACAGCAGTTTTCATATCTGATTTAGAGAGCTAATAATTTGAAATCATCTACTTGTTAACACTGCCCCTTTACACAGCCCCTGAAGTGCTTTACCATTGTGTCACATAAAACTCACATAGCCCATTCCCCAGGGAAGGAGCAGGCATGGCTGCTGTCTGAAGTAGCTCGCTGCTCATTTCCTATGCATGACAATAAACTTCATTATCACCTTATTTAAGTGAAGTTATACATTTCTTCACTGATCTATTTCAGTAACTGAAGGTGTCAAAAAGCTATTTGGTTATTGAGGTGCTATGTGGAAATGTTTGAATTAATACTAATAACTTTATTATCATCACTACAGTGTGTATAGCATTTTTATATATGCATATGTGTACATACATACGTGCTCCTCACCAGCTGAAGATTAATGACATTTTCTGAGCTATATAAGAAAGGAAAGTACAATATGGTATTTTATTCTCTGCAGAATGACTTTCTTTCTGAAAGTAGGCCCAAGAGCCATGCTAGATTTCCCATTTCTGTGAACTCTTGTTATTACGCAGACTTACTAATTGGTCATATCTTCTTGAATCAGCCATATATGCTGTCTCTTATTACTGCAATAGTATATATTTTTATGCTCAGGGCTCATTACAATGTGCTGCTTTTCCTTACACCATCCCTCTTTATTATTACACCTTGTATGCACACTGTAATTCGCTAATATTAGTATTCCATTCCAGAATTCTAAACTGATAGAGTAAAATCATCATTACTGGGACATTTTGCCAACCAGAACAAGCAGATGTCCCTATGAAAAGCTGAGTTTATTTAAAAAGAAAATCTATAATGGCTAAAGAGGAAATTAAAACAAAACAAAACCAAAGAAACAAACAAAAAGTACACTGTGCTGAACGAAAATAACCACACTCCAAACCAAATTCATTGCAGGCACAACTTCATTGACTTCAGCGGAAATTAATCTAATAACACCGGGATCAGTTTCAACTATTGTCTTCATTTCTCCACCTAATCTTTATTTTAAAAGATCAGAACTAGGAGAGGAGAACACAAAATTTATCATCTATTTAACATCTGGTTAAATTCTACTAAAACGGTTGCCACTATTTAACCTTCTTTACATGGTTTGGGGTTTTTTTTTGGGAGTGGGGGTTGTTTTGTCTTTGTTTTTTTTTTATTTTGTGGTTAAAACTATGCCAGCTCAACCTTCATTTTGCTTATGAGTCTCAGATTACACTCGTTCTGAAAAAAAAGGCATCTGAAAAATGCAATGTAGATATCCAAGAGTATCCATACCATCCCATATTTACCTTACCAGATCATTGCATTCATATCTTCCTGACACTTCCTAGACCATACTCTGCTTTTTTGTCTTAAAAATTAATCTCCTTTTGAAGCATTAGATGCTCCACATTAATAAAGGTTTCTAAAATGGATGCAGATGGATGAAGGTTTGTTTCCTTAGACCATTATGGTACCAGAGAGTTAGTGCGAAGTTTAATCCTGCATTTAATCAGATCTGATATCTGTCTGTTGCCAAATGAGCAGCTGTAGTGCTTCTTTCCCTGTGATAGGTCATTCATCTCAAGGTAACACAGTTCAAAAAGCCACAAACAGCCAAAACTAATCCTAAGAAAAGACAGAATAGTCTTCTACCGGTAGCAGCTAGCCATGGGATTAATTTCTCTCTAACATCAATCTATACATGTTGAGTGTGTTGTGTGATGTCTCCATGTGCAGCTGCATGCTCCCATCTCTTCAAGTAACCACACAGGAAACTGTGGCCTGATGATGGACAAGACAAAGACAAGAGACGTTTTTGATAGTATGGTCATCTTAAACCAAACCTTCCTCTGAAAATCCAGTGAAATGATATTTTTGACGTTCTAAAACTAGAGACCACAATTCAAAAAAGGATTTAAAATTTAGAAAGTGAAGAAGTCTTGGTTTCACTGTCAATATACACAAGTCTGTTGGGACACTGAAAGAGGTGTCATAAAGTGAAAACACATTTTCAGACACTTTTTAAGGTGAGTATCTAAATCAAGTTCTAATATACTATTTTGGTGTTTCGAGTTCAAAATTATATCTAACATGTCAGATAGTTCATTAAATACTATGCTTTAAATCAAGATTATATCCTGAACAAAATATTTATTGGCCAAATACAGCAAAAATAGATACACTAGTTGTAGGTTTTTCTAGTTATTGGCTGATGAAGGCCATTCTGTTTCCCTTCATTAAATAGTCTACGGTTAATGTAGTTTTACTCATTTTGTACAGTAGTTGCGGCTCAAACTTCCCTGAGGAATACCTGTCACAAAATACCATTTCTTTTTACACAACTGTACATTTGCCTGAGTGGAGAGAAACCATGGTGGTTTGCCTTTAAAGTTGGCTTAATGCATACTGTGGGGAGGGAGGGGAAGGGGCATGGGTTTTTTTAATGCTTGCACTGTATAATCAGTTATGCTATATTCTGTTTCACACTGGAATAACCTTAAAATAGCAATTTCAGATGACCAAATCGATGTTCTCTGTAACTTTTTTTTTCTTAATATCCAAAATTGCCTTTCATTGCTGTTAATTTAAATCAGTTTTTAGAGTATGCGGTCAGACCTAATGCCACACCCAAAAGATTTCCTGTCAGACTTCAGCAGGAGACGTACATCCACCTACATACCGTAAAATATTTAATTTGCATGAAATTAAGTATCCTAATGGAAGAAGACGGAATCCCTTAAGGATTCTGTGAAATACTGCAGAAAGTTTTTATATTTTAGGTCAGCACATCTACAGGCTCCCATTCAAGCACACCATAGATCACTGCAATAAAAATTCAAATGCATGTATCTAAGCACACCAGTCTGTGGAAGTAACTTATCAACACTACAGATATTTTTTATTATTTTTCTCCTTCTTGTTAACAGTATTTACCATGGTAATGGGAAGCATTATTTTGTATGTTAGTTAGAGTAGTACTGGAACTTATTTTTCCCCTCTTTCCCCTTTTCCACAGATCAGCATCAGGGGCTCACAGTGGGATTCATTTTGCTGAATTTGTACCTTGGCCATAAATTCATTTTGTAGTCAACACAAGGTAAAATGGCTCTCCACATTACAATTCATCTGATCTATTGAAGCTGAGGAATCTTAATTATTTTAGAAGGTGTTTCACCGTCTGGAGATACTAGGCCACATTTGGGCTTTTTGATGCCTAACGTAAGGGAAGCGATTCTCACCACCCTTTGCTTGCACAGCACACCTCCAGATTAAGTTAAAATGGAGATATTTCAATAGCTTGACTAAATCTGAGTTCTGATCACAAACCCCTAATACAGATTGTCCATAAACCCCAAACCTACAAAAGGAACGTAAAACCTAGTATGTCTTTAAATGGCTATCCTTAGCAAAGTCACCTTCAGCCCAGAGTACATTTGTAGACTGGGACTTCTGCAGACTAAAAGCATATAAACCTTCCAAGTATGTAGGTATTGAAAGTTTCAACTGTTAGATTTAAGAATAATTTTGAGTAATGGGAGAAGCATTGATCAGTAAAGTTTAGTCACCCAAGTTACATATTTAAAGCTCGGTTTACGTTTCCTAGGGTGGTCCAAGAGGGTACAAAGCAGTGTGTTCATCTGCTGCTCACATCAAAGCGAAGCCACACAGCACAGTCTTTGCAACACAGCAATGCACCTTTTGTGAGGAAAGGCGTCAGCTGTTTATCCTGAATATTGTCATGGATTTGTAATCCTACCAGCCTGTAGTATGATTAAGAGTTTGCTAAATTCAAAACCAGCTTTTCTCACAGTACTGACTGTGCATTAAACTTTTTTTACAGGAAAGTTGTTAATATAGCTGTATATATTGACCATGAGCATGTCAACATGTTTCCAGCAGGAAAAGAGTACCTATGAGAATGCATTAAGTATAGAATGAAGTCACAATGAGGAATGACAGCAAATGTCACTAATTAAACAACCCGTATTTAGTTGCAGTATTGTCTACGTGTATATATAGGTACGCACTGTTGATTTCTAGTGGCTTTTTCACAGAGCAGGTTCACTGTCTAGAGCAGCTACAGAAACTGTAGCAAAGAAAGTCACAGCATTTTTTAGTTTTGGAGGTGGGTGGTGAGAATTTTGGCCTTAGCTCCCCTTGAAATGTGAGAGGAATTTATAATACCTGCCTCTTCTGCAAATAGTAAGAACGTTTACAAGACATGAATAACAATATCACATAAACAGATCCATCTTATTTGAAGGTAAATCACATCTTTGTTATGTACTGTAATGCAGACAACAGGCAGAGAATGTTAATAAGAGAATATGAATATTACCAATGACTCAAGGGAGGACAGCAGTTCTGAAATAGATGGGAAATAGAGTGGATATGCTAATGCCTGTCCATACTGTTGGAAGAACACTGTGCTCCTTACACTAAACACACAATCTGAAGTCAAAAAACCTGCCAAAGATATATGCAATGTGATGCAAATGCAATAGGAGCACAATGCCAAATTTTGTTCATAAAACCAATGACAACTTGCTTTGTGAGTCCTGTATCTGGCATCCATCAGTACAAAGATATAGAGCTTCTTTTCCCAGTTAGTTAGAGAAATCCACCTTCCCTAACTATTTTAATTTCAAATTTAGGCATTAGTAAATATGACATAGGAGCAAAGAAATGGAGCTTGACCGTTTCTGCAAACATTTCCTTTAACTGCAATCAAAATCACAAAACGCCCGGTGATCTACCTGCATTTTCCTCACAAACACTGTGTTTTGCCCCTTGTACTTTGCAATTCTGAAGAAATTCTGCTTTTCTCTTTTCATGGACCTGCACCAAGAGAAGGGGTTGGGAGAAATAGGTAAACGCAAGAGACTGTAACATAACTGGCTCTAACCGCACATGCAGTCTACTCCACCTAGTCATCCTTACCCGCTCTTATGCAGAGGAATGAGGTCAGCCTTTTTATAAAACCCCATGGCATAGTATTGAGAAATGGCACAGGACCATAGACAGTGCAGGCTGAAGCGCTTTTCCAGAAGTGCCCATTAGAGAACATGCTGACATTTTATGGAGATTATTAGAAATGCATGAATTGTGAACAGTAAATGTCAACAGAGTCGTGAACGAAGAACTCCTACGTTGTCTTAGGAGAGGTAGACAAGGAAGTCTTTGCTTTTATTGTCCCTTGATCTCAAGATTGGTGGTCTTCTACAGGCATGCCAGCTACATATTATCCATTTATTTAACTGGGGAAAAAACAAAACAAAACCCAAACAACTTTCAAAGATTCTCATCTAAATTATGGAAGTTTTTTCTATATGTAGAAACATATAGTTTGCAAATTCTAGTTCATCTTCCAAGGTCACAGATTGTGAATTTAAAGGAGACTATATATCAACCCAAAATCATTCTAGGAAAATGACATCTTCATTCAGTTTGGGAATTGCTCCCAAAGTAATTGCTGACTTTAAGATTCTGCGTGAAAAATGATATGCATATTTTTAGGAGAAAACACATCCATTTTAACTTTCCTGGGGAACTGTTAGAAGTACTTTCATGATTAAACTGAACTTGTATTCATGTTTTTTTTAACTATGAATAGAGTAAAAAATTATGATAAGTAAATAGTAAGGGACATAAAAACAGATTTTAAAAAAAAAAATAGTGTCTCACATAGAACTACAGTATTTAAAATATCATTACAAAGTCAAATACAAATGGCCACCGAGAATAGACTGTACACTAACCTGACTTTGCCATTTAGGCAAATCATTTGTGTTATTAAGTAACAGATTTTAAATTTTACTTGTGACCTAATGCCATTCACAAAAGTCACTTCACTAGGAATTGTAAGATTAATAAGAAACTAATGATGTGTGGATTTGTAACTTACTTGTGAAGCTGCATTGGTCAGGGGTTTTAACTATGTTATTGCCAGCGAACAAAGTACTGTAAGTTCAAGTTGAACTTCAGCTTGAACTAGATGTTGAAGTTATTTACACACATCTGCTAATGCTTTTTTATTGGCCATAACTTTCCTCCCAGAGAAAATGATTGAGAACATGATTTTATCCGGGATGCATTCTTCCCCAAGCCATAAAAGAACAAATAAACTTGTGAGCTAAACTTGATTTAGTGGCAGAACTTGTTATTGCCTAAGAGGTGGTGCGAGTTTGGTTAAAATCTACAATGAAGGAAACATGGCACAGAAGGTACCAAAACCTCACAAACATAAAATCTTAACTCACATGAGCAGGCATGTTGCAAAATTGCAGAAGAAGAAAGGCAGGAAGCAGCAGTGGGAGAACACTCTGGCCAGACAAATGCTGAGTCTACAACTGTGTCACACATGGAAAGGGAGTTACATAGCAAAGTACGGAACTATACATTGAAAGTATGTTGAAGAAAGCAGCCATTCAACATTGAGTAGAGGACCAACTTCAGCTATAGCAGACAAAAAAACCCAAACAAACCACAACTTAAAAAAGCATCAGTATTGCCACTCAAGCACAAAATGGACAGAAGCCCATCTAAAGGTTTCAGTCAAATTCTGATTTAAACGTCAGTGTAGTGCCCACAGAAGCCTAGGTGCATGCAGAACATGCTGCTCCAATACCCACTTTTTAGCAAAGCACCAAACTAATTTTGCCATTTCATTCAATTTACCTCTCTTTTTGTAGTGTATGCAGGAAGTTCTGAGTAAGACTGAATTCTGAAAGCAAAGATGACTCATGAGTAACATTTGCTTTAAATATGAAGTTATGACCTGAGCAAATAAAAATGAACAATGGGTAATTTTATGTTTTGTGATCCTAAAGGTGCAGGTGAAGGTGTAGGTAATGAAGAGCACAAGATTTTATTAGATGTTATACTCTTTATCAGTTGGATTACAAGTTTAGACTGTAGACCACCATCAGATGGAGGTTTGGTGTGTTTTGTAGGTTAATGTAACTGTAAACAAAGGAATTTACAAGTGAATTAGCTTCAAAGGAAAGAATTCACAAAAACTGGGCAAGCCATATTTTTCAAGATTATGGCTTTTCTCTTTCAAACACACAGCCAAGGGAAATAATATGCAAAACATCTATAGTTAATGAATCAACCAGTAACAGCAATGACAGAAATCAAAATCAGTAATGCCAGAAAGTTCCAAAGTCACACTTTCTCCCACAGTTTTGACTTAACAACATTATCCATCTGTGGAGTTCCTATTTTAGTTTCTGTGTTAACTATTCACTTTCTTAATGACTTATTGTTTATTAATAAATTCTAAAAGATACAGTGCAGCCAGTTTTTAGTGCACTTGAAATGCAGCTAGCAGAAGTTCAGCTTCCAGAAATTGTCATTGCAGACTCTTCTATAGTCATAATCTTTTGAAGTTTGAGTTCATTTAACTAGAATTTACGCATAGATTTTGGGAGGAAGGGAGCTTGTTATGAGAAAACTATACCTGTATTGCTTTCACCTATATATAAACATTGTAACACTGTACAGCCTTTCCCTGAAAGATTAAAGTCTACAGGGAAGTTCAGACTGAAATACTCATTTTGAAAGAAGAAGGAAGCAAAATAGGGGAAGATGTAAGAATGTACGTAGGGAATAGCTGGAATGAGCTTCCTGCCCTGCTAAATTAATCAGTGCTGAAGGCAATGAGATGTAGCAACCATGTTTACACCTCTGCTGCAGGAATTGCCCAGCAGGGCCGAACCAGGTGACTTTTGCACACACTGTGCAGTGAGATGGATCTGAGTTCTTCCATAGACAAAATTTTGCTTATACAAAAAGCAAGAAAGTTAAAAGAAATAAAAGGAGAAAACACAAGATCAGGGGAAGAACAGGTAGAACAGAAGTGCCCAGTTCAGCAGAGCAAGTGGGCTGCTAAATACTCCAACATAGACATATCAGGGTATGTAGGAGGTGATTGGTGACAGCCAACATGGCTTCAACTAAGGGCAAATCATGCCTGACAAATTTGGTGGCCTTCTATGACAGCGTTACAATATTGGTGGACAAGGGGAGAGCAACAGATGTCATCTACCTGGACTTGTGCAAAGCCTTTGGCAATGTTACACACGATATCCTCGTCTCTAAATTGCAGAGACATGGATTTGACCAATGGACGGCTTGGTGGATAAGGAACTGGCTGGATGGCTGCACTCAAAGAGTTGTGGTCAACAGCAACAGGTCCAAGTGGCAAGCAGTGACAAGTGGAGTTCCTCAGGGGTCGGTACTGGAACCAGTGCTGTTCAACTTCTTTGTTGGCGACATGGATCTTGGGATTGAGTGCACCCTCAGCAAGTTTGCTGACGACAGCAAGCTGCGTAGTGCAGCTGACACACTGGGGGGAAGGGGTACCATCCAGAGGGACCTGGACAGGCTGGAGAGGTGGGCCTGTGCAAACCTCATGAAGTTCAACAAGGCCCAGTGCAAGGTCCTGCACATGGGTTGGGCAATCCCACACACAAATACAGGCTGGGTGGAGAATGGATTGAGAGCAGCCCTGAGGAGAAGGACTTGGGAGTGTTGGTTGATGAGAAGCTCAACATGAGCCAACAATGTATGATTGCAGCCCAGAAAGCCAACTGTATCCTGGGCTGCATCAGAAGAACTGTGGCCAGCAGGTCAAGGGAGGTCATTCTGCCCCTTCTACTCTGCCCTCATGACACCACACCTGGAGTACTGTTTCCGGCCCTGGGAACCCCACATAAGATGGGTGTGGACCTGTTGGAGTGGGTCCAGAGGAGGGCCAAGAAGATGATCAGAGGGCTGGAACACATCTCCTGTGAAGACAGGCTGAGAGAGTTGGGGTTGTTCAGCCTGGAGAATAGAACACTCTGGGGAGACGTTATAGCAGCCTTCCAGTATCTGAAGAGAGACTACGAGAAGGCTGAAGAGGGACTTTTTACCAGGACATATAGTGAAAGGACGAGGGGCGATGACTTTAAACTGAAAAAGGGTAGATTTAAATTAGATGTTAGGAAGAAATTCTTTACTGTGAGGGTGGTGAGAGACTGGCAGAGGTTGCCCAGGGAATTTTGTGGATGCCCCATCCCTGGAAGTGTCCAAGGCCAGGCTGGATTGGGCTTTGAGCAACCTGGTCTAGTGGGAGGCACCCCTGCCCATGGCAGGGGGTTTGGAACTAGAAGGTATTTAAGGTCACTTCCAACCTAAACCATTCAATGGTTCTCTGATAACTCCCACCACTTTTTTCAATTCCTTATGGTCACACATGCCACATCCTTCTTTACTCTAATGGACTATGTATCCACTTTCAGGTCATCTTCCTCTCTGGACTAGTTACCACCCCAAAGACTGAGAGAGGATTGCTCCAGAAATAGATTAATGTCACACAACCACTCCCTCTATGAAGGCAATTTAAACTACTTCAGGTGTAGCCAAGTAGAGCTCACATGTCCCCAGGCCATCAGGTGGTCAATCAGCATGCATTTAACTTCAACAGAGAGAGGCACTCTTCGCTTGGCCAGGCCACCATATGCAGCATGCCAGCCCTGAAGGAGCATGCTTTAACTTCCCAGTCAGGAGTTTCACCTACTGGGTGATTTGGCTGTGACTGAAAGAAAACATTGACTGTTTGCAAAGGCAACTGAACCAGCTGTGAACAGTTCTGCTGTAATAATCTTCTTTCTAAGTAGAAAAATAGCCTCTAAAGCTAATAAGACAACCAGTAGCATTTGAAAACCTCTATAAATAATGCATACAAGTAATACCCCATAAATGTAAATTACATTGCTTCTTGGGGTGAAACTGGAGTTGATTTTATGTATTACTCATCAACTACTAACTCCAATGTTTATGAGTGATTTTGAATGTGAATATGTAAAGCATACATCATTTATTATATTATGCATTGAATGACATTTACAGACATCTGCTTCTTAGTTTTGATTCAAGAAGGTGGGTTCTGTCATTATGAATTTACTTTAATACCTGCAAGATTAAAATCCAATGCAATTGGGTGTTTTTGTCATTTTATTAATCTGTGTTTCTATCAGCCCAGAATTCTGGTGTCCATAACAAAACGTAAGTGGAGGAAGAGTGTACAAAAATGCCATAGCAAGTTTTAGAGAAAATACAGACAGGGTTAAATATTAAGGCCAAACTCACAGGCAAAGGACAAATACTGTGTATGAATTAAGTCTCTCCAGAGTTTCCATCATGCTTCTATTTTTATCATGAATGCTGCCAGTGATCTAACAACCATCTTCAAGGATGCTCTGAGATAGTTTCAGCCTTTTCTGTCTGATCACTTCTAGGCAGTAATGATACAAAATCCCTTCTCTTAAGTGCCATTGCCTCTAATCTCTCCCTCACCATATTGTCTGTGTTTAGCTGCTGAGGAAGAACTAAGAATCAGGGATTCTAGTTTTGATACTGAACAGCTTATCTGGATTTTGTGTTTACTTCTAACATTATAAGCAGTACTTTACAGTTTTTCCCAGCATGTCTCAGTTATTGAGGTTTAGATGAAAAGAAGATACTGAGTTATAACCCTACTGAGCTATTTATTAGGAGGAAGAAAAATAGCATGTGTTTCATTAATAGCTGCCAATTTCTAGGGAAGAAATTATGTAAATGTAAAATAGATTCTTTTAATTTTAATTAATTTTAATTTATTAAAATTGTTCCATTTATTAAACCTCTGCTATATTGTGTGTTCTCTTATACAAGTGCAAATACGTCTGTTGAATCTCACGCTTATAATGAACTTTCACTCTTAAAAAGCAAAATTCAGTTGCCACAAAATATGCACTATTACACGTGCAATGAAAGCCATGCACTGTTGAATTGATTTGGTACAATAAAGGCCCTCAAGCATGAAGCTTAAAAAAAAACCCAACATCAAAAGGTACGACAGAATGAAAAGCCAGCTGGTATCAGTCATTATATTTGACTTTTGCCATGAATACATCTGTGAGAGACAGATCTTTTGAGAACTCATCTGTACTTTTTGTTGTGTATAAATATTATTGGTGTTGGCTCAGGGAACAAACGTTAATTAAAACAGTTGAATTAAAAAAAAGATAAGGGGAATCTATTCTGCTCAGTCTGCATGGATCATTTTGTGACTAAATCTTAGGCACTTCATGAGAGAGTTATTTAAAATAAGTACTTAAATTCACACTCAATGAAGAGAGATAACTTTGAAGCTCTTCAGGAGAATATGTCTGCCTACAACAGGGCTGAGACCTCTCACCTGCCTTTAGCTATTCCATAGTGAGGAGACTTGCCTATGCCAATAAGCTAGGGTTTATCTGTAGTCAGTGGAGAAAGACGGGCAGCTTTACACCCCTAGATTAAACACCACCTCCCTCTGCTTAATTGTGCCCCAAAAGAAATTGTTTCTCTCCAATGTCTATAACACAGCCCAGATTATTAGCTTAGACTAGACCCTTAACTTTAAATGGCCGAAAGTACTCTACATGGGTTAGATACTAGGTGCCAAAACTTGGTCAGATAGGATCACTTTTGGGAATCACCTACCTCTCTCCATTTATTATGCAGGGAATTAAATCTATTGTATTAATGTAACTGCTTCATTTAGCACCTAACAAAGTTTCTATGATAAGGAAGTTAAATCTCAAACAATATTTTTTAGAGCTGCTGAGCTCACCTCTGTGCCTGGCAAGATTGTGGAGCAGATTGTCCTGGAAACTGCTAAGGGACATGGAAAATAAAGAGGTGATTGGTGTCAGCCAACATGGCTTCAACTAAAAGCAAATTGTGCTTGACAAATTTGGTGGCCTTCTAGAACAGGGTTACAGGATTGGTGAATAAGGGAAGAGCAACTGACATCATCTACCCAGACTTGTGCAAAGCATTTGACACTGGCACACAATCTTGTCTTTAAATTGCAGAGACATGGATTTGATGGATGGACTACTCTGAATAAGGAACTGGCTGGATGGCCACACTCAAAGAGTTGTGGTCAACAACTCAATGTCCAAGTGGAGACCAGCAATGAGTGGCAATCCTCGGGGGTCAGTATTGAGACTGGCAATGTTTAACATCTTTGTCAGAGACATGGACAGTGGGATTGAGTGCACCCTCAGCAAGTTTGCTGACGACAGCAAGCTGCGTAGTGCAGCTGACACACTGGGGGGAAGGGGTACCATCCAGAGGGACCTGGACAGGCTGGAGAGGTGGGCCTGTGCAAACCTCATGAAGTTCAACAAGGCCAAGTGCAAGGTCCTGCACATGGGTTGGGCAATCCCACACACAAATACAGGCTGGGTGGAGAATGGATTGAGAGCAGCCCTGAGGAGAAGGACTTGGGAGTGTTGGTTGATGAGAAGCTCAACATGAGCCAACAATGTATGATTGCAGCCCAGAAAGCCAACTGTATCCTGGGCTGCATCAGAAGAACTGTGGCCAGCAGGTCAAGGGAGGCCATTCTGCCCCTTCTACTCTGCCCTCATGACACCACACCTGGAGTACTGTTTCCGGCCCTGGGAACCCCACATAAGATGGGTGTGGACCTGTTGGAGTGGGTCCAGAGGAGGGCCAAGAAGATGATCAGAGGGCTGGAACACATCTCCTGTGAAGACAGGCTGAGAGAGTTGGGGTTGTTCAGCCTGGAGAATAGAACACTCTGGGGAGACGTTATAGCAGCCTTCCAGTATCTGAAGAGAGACTACGAGAAGGCTGAAGAGGGACTTTTTACCAGGACATATAGTGAAAGGACGAGGGGCGATGACTTTAAACTGAAAAAGGGTAGATTTAAATTAGATGTTAGGAAGAAATTCTTTACTGTGAGGGTGGTGAGAGACTGGCAGAGGTTGCCCAGGGAATTTGTGAATGCCCCATCCCTGGAAGTGTTCAAGACCAGGCTGGATTGGGTTTTGAGCAACCTGGTCTAGTGGGAGGCGCCCCTGCCCATGGCAGGGGGTTTGGAACTAGAAGATATTTAAGGTTCCTTCCAACCTATACCATTCTATGATTCTATGATATTCAAATGCATGCTGGTTCTGTATTTCAAATGCTTTGATGACCATAGCTCCATTATAATTTCATTGATAATTCCAGCAAGGCGCTTCCCCTCTGAAGCCGCAGACAAATTCACTTGTGTTTTTCTCCCAGTGTTTTCTCTTTAGACTTGTTTGCTGTAGTTTTAGATTACAAAAAAATAATTTTAAAATGCATCCCAGCACATCAGTGACAGACTCTCTGATTTAACAACTTTTAAAGTATATTATTAAAACTGTATCATCCAGGACTGTTTTTCACAAAAGCTTCCTGGCAAAACTTGTGCACTCTTATCCAGCAGAGAATGTTACTTATCATATAAGCAACATACTATCTCCCTTGGTAGTCTATATTAAGTCAAGACTGTTTACTTCTCTCTGTCCCTGCCCCTTTCTTCTTTCCAGCATTCAGTGTTCTTTTTTTTCCATTTACATAGTGAAGGATCCACACCCACTCGGTGCTTGAATTTACTGCTGTATGTGGCAAGGGTGCAATTCATCTGAATAAATGTAGACCTCTATACTGTAACTTTTACTTAAGGATATGGTTTAGAAGTGGTTTTGTCAGGTTAGGTTAATGGCTGGACTCGATCTTAAAGGCCCCTTCCAACCTTAATGATTCTATGATTCTGATTCTAATCACTTCAATATCTTTTTTTCTGTTCAAGAAAAAATAGGTACAGTTAGTGCACGATTGTTCTCAAAATGCCTATTTCTCTCCATTGATTGTAATGAGAATTTGGGGTGACCAGCTCAAAGGCAGACAACTACTTTGTAGATCAGTGTATTTGCTGAAGTGGACCTCACACACAAAGTCTCTTGAGAGGAAAGGTATGTTTTCCCTGACAGTCAGTGTCACACAGAATTCAAAAGAATATTAGTCCTGGTGGTGTGGGTTAACCCCAGCCAGCAGCTCAGCCCCACCAAACCACCTGGTCGTTTTTATTATGCTAAACTCTTCTAGTCACTCAACTACCACATACGCTAATTGGGGATGATTTCTTTTTTCTTAGTACATAATAAGCAAATGGGCTGCTACATTAAAAAGTCAGCAAACATACTGATCTTTCCATTTCAAGAAAGATGAAAAGCAAATTTGTATTCTATTACATCCTTTTCCATGCTTTTTAATTTTTTTTCTTGCTTTTACCTCTTTTTTAGAGACAATAAAGCAGAAGATAAATATGTAAAGAGTATGGAGAGAAAAATGAGAAATAAAACAGTTCTAGAAAATACCAAAATAAAATGCTGATATTTTTCCATGAAGAACTGTCATATTTTGTCCAGTTCGGTTTTAATTTCAGCTTTTCTTGCTTTCCTTTAGCTTTACTTAAAGCCAGCTCCCCAAATGGGTGCTTAATGACTGATGTACTTAATAAATTAAAAAGCGTGAAGCTGAAGTAAGACAGATGAACAGATTGAATGTTATACCCATTTTCATCAGGAACTACTCTAAAAACTAAAAACCCCACTAAAAAAATAAAATCCTCATGTGGATGCTGTTTTAGTTTCTGTTTTGAATCTCACTTTTTAGCTAAAAGTTAATGTCCTTTTACTGAGTACACTGAATTCTGAATTAGATGAGCATTGGTAAACTACATGACTTAACTGTGAATAGATCCAGAATAATCATGATTTTCAGCAATGTTTATACCTTTTTTGTTCCAAGGAAAAACTCAGCCATGTCTAGATAGTAATTTATGCAATAATTCATGTCCATTACTCAAAGAATTTCAAAATTATATTTATTTGAACGGTATATATCATGGTAAATTATTGTTCAGTATACAATTTTCCCTCTGAAATACTATTTTGGAAAACAGTGAGAATTTTTTTTCTCTGCCTATTGAATTATATTTGCTTATTACACTGACATGTGACATATATCAGTTTCAGGCACAAAAGAGGTGCTAAGGACTGCTTATTTTGATTTTCTACAGCTGGATGTGAAAGAAATCTATAGATCATCTAATCTCTGTTGTCTGGTTATTCTTCTGTTGATGTCTAAATATGCTGCTTGTGGATTCTCAAATACAATCTACTCGGAAGGACTCGACCTTTCATTGCTTCACCTGCAAATGCATTGCACAGTCACAGAGATACTATAATTCCTGCATACTTCATGTTACTCTAAAACGTCAAGTAGTCCACTTTAGTCCAGCTTCAATGTCAGACATTTATGGCTTTACTGTGGTTATTGCTCCTGTTGTGTCATGCTTTTGCTCTCTTGAAATTCATGGTCAAGTGTATTCATCCTCTGAAGGCTATAGAGAAGTTCAGAACTAATGGTGCAAAAATCCCCAAGTTTTTTAAAACTTTTTAGCATCATATATACAAAAAATACGTTACATATGCATACTTTATTTTTTTAAGCCTTTTACTTAAATAATTCATTGGCTGTCTTTTTGAGTCTACATATTGAGACCTTAGCATTAAGATAAGTATGTGCATCGTGCTTCAGGGTGCATTAAATAAGATTTGTTATGAATGAAGAAGGCAGTAGATTTTACATTTAGAGCATCGGTACCAGTTAACTTCGTTAAATTCCTTCAGCAATAAGAAATCAATGGCATCCCAAATGACTTTTATCCAAAAACCAAACCAAAACTACACCAACTTATTTGACAGTAGTGAAAACTTGCATTTCCACATGCTATTCTTACTTTCTTTACTTACTTATACATTGTGGCACTCCAATTTGGACTCATTATCTTCTCAAACTCTTAATGGAAGACAATGATTCCCCTAAATTTAAGCCCATGTGCAATCATGGTAAAATATAAAGCAATACACAACCAAAAGTCCAGAAGTGTTCAGTTATGTGTCTGTTTGTGACCACACGATCTTAAAATCATAACCTTTTTTTTTTAATAATAAAATTCCATGTCCAACTTTGCACTGTGTAGGTATCACTCATAAAGGCACAAACATAAAGGTAGACCTGAAACCACAAGTGGGGTAAGGGGTGAGAGGTCTGGAGCACGAGTCTTATGAGGAGCAGCTGAGGGAACTGGGGTTGTTTAGCCTGGAGAAAAGGAGGCTCAGGGGAAACCTTATCACTCTCTACAACTATCTGAAAGGAGATTGCAGAGAGGTGGGAGTCAACCTGTTCTGTCAAGTAACAGGTGATAGAACAAGAGGAAATGGCTTCAAGTTGCGCCAAGGGAAGTTTAGATCGGACATTAGGAAGAATTTCTTTACTGAAAGGGTCATCAGGCATTGGAACACATTACCCAGGGTAGTGGTGGAGTCCCCATCCCTGGACGTACTTAAGGGTCATGTAGATATAGCGCTCAGGGACACGGTTTAGTGGTGGGCTTGTCAGTGTTAGGTTAATGATCGGACTAGATGATCTTACAGGCCTTTTCCAATCTAGGAAAAGAAAAAAAAGGAAAGAAAAAAAAAAAGCATTTTGTGAGCTGAGAAATAATCAACATGTCTGGCAAGGATGTGGAGAGGTAGGTTAACATTTATGTAAACACTGTAAGTTTTCCCAAAGAACTATTAATATTTGCAAACCAGTACCTAGCTTGCCACAAGTGATTAGTTCCTCTTCATTATTGTGAAGCCCTGTAGCCTGCCTGCTGAGTTCAGGAAAGGTGACGAGCCAGAAATCAGGTAAAACAGTAACTCCAAATCAGGTGCCTCACTCTGACAAATGTGAGCAGGCAGGAGGACAATAATCTGCTGAAGGGACTCTAGATATCTATAGAGTCAGACACAGCCTAGTTGTGCCCACTCTGCAAGCTAATGGGGTACATTGTAGATCTGGCTGCTAAATTTGTTAGCCAAAGGTTGTACTTGAGGCACTGAGTCATGCTGAGGCAAGGTGCATGCTGTAGATGTGGAAACACAGTGCTTCCTGGCCGGGAGTGGCTTGGCTGCTGTAGACCAAGAGGCACGTCTTGCCTGTCACCTCACTATAGACAGATTTCTTGGGGAAAGGACATGGGATCCAGGTCTCAGCAGCTCCTCCCCATGATTTCAGATCACTTTTGAGCACTTTATCCTGTGTTTCTGAGGGCCAGAAACCAGGCAGACCCAGCAGTCAGAAATTCCTGGCTGGGGAATGATCCCACAACTCTCGGGTCATGTTAAAGAAGAAGAATAAAGAAGTCATTATAAATATTTCCTGACCTTTCCGGTGCTTTCTGGAAAGGAGTTTTCTTTAACTTTTCCTGCCAGACCTTGTCCCAGAATAAATGCTAACTGTGTGCTAGTACTCAAAACTGCCTTTAGGAGGGAAAGAAATTAAGCTGAAGCAAGATGTCAAAGAAAACCAAATGAAATAGTTTTCTTTTGTTATCTTCACAGATATAGTTTTCTTTTGTTATCTTCACAGATATCTAACTGTTACTGTGTTGTGGCTTTATATGAAATTATGATTACTTCCGTCAGATATGTAGGAACTCGCTAATACAGCACTACTCAGTGAGGCATTGGAGAGTATTGACCATTAGGCATTAGAGCAGAGTTACAAAAAAATGGGCCGTCAGTGATGAAGTAGACCATAATTATGCCATTGATGTTGTTTCCATGTATGTAGTGTAACATATATATACATTCTATTGATCGATTTGCTTTTACTTATCTGTGCAGGTCACTGATGCGGACTGACAGATCCCCTGTCAGCTCTTCATCTGAAGCTCAGCTATTGCACTTTGCCATCCCAGTGAACAGTGCACCTCTTTTCAACTATTACATCTTTTGGATTAATTTTTAATAACCATTTTGCAGAAATGAAATTCTTCCCTCTTGAATAAAAAGAGGCAACAGCTTGTCTTGACAGGAAGACATTTTCATTAGAGCAAGGTTGAGTACAAATAATCTTTTCCTGAAATTGAAGCTTATCACTATATCCTAGTGCAAATACCAGGAACTTTTAAAATCTTTTATCCTCCAAAGTAAATAGGTAGCAAGAACTACAGGTTTGGGGGAGGATGGTGGTGGTGTTTATTTTAAACTGTACATATAGCAATGTTTTACTGCATATGTTTTCTCCCTCTGATGACAGGATGAAATAACAAAGAACATGAAAGATCATTTTTTTAATTATAAGCTCACATATTGATATTAAAATAAGTAAAGTGATATAAGACTCTATGGAGAATATTACAGAACCCAAAAGGGAAAAACTATTTAATCCTACTGAGTAGTCCAAATATTGTAATTTTATATCCATGAATTTGTCTGTTTTGATGTTTCTTCAATTTGTGTCTTCATAACAGCTTTCCATATTATTGCAATGCTCTGTACAGAGCAATATCTTAATCAGAATTCTAACTCTTCTGATAATCATGCAGTTTATTAATATGAGAAGCCTATTGTGCTACTGAAGAGAAATTAACTTTGAAGATAATGCAAATATTTGAACAAAAGTTTTGAACTTAAATTGCACTTAGTAGGTAGTATTTCAGGCTTAGTGAAAGGAAAGAGAATTTTGCTATTAGTTTCCTATACTGACATGACTTTAACCACTGAACTGCACTGACATACATATCACGATAGGTAGGATGCATAAGTAGTGAATGACATAGCCACAGGCTCATTTTGGTACTTCTACTCCTTATGTTTAGCTCAAGGGTGAGAAAAAGGCAAGAAAATAACTACGGAGTTCCATGCCAACCCATAATTGCTCTACAGTAAAACTGTTTTTAGGTTGTTTAGTGTTATAAACCTGAAGCAAGAGAATGAATGTGGTTTAAGTGTGGCAAAATACATTTCAAAAAAAATTGGAACTCTCATAAGGCTGTGATTTATTTTTCTTTGAGTTGTGATTTAAAGCACACCATTCAGCCAAATATGAAGAACATGAAGAATGGCACAATTTGGGCATATATAAATCAGATAGCACTCAGTACCTCTATCCTGTAAATTTAAATAGATTTTACTCTGCAAACTTTTAATCTACATTAATTTCTATGACAGATGAGCCTAAGTGATGCATTTTGGATGTGGATTTGGACACAATTTCCCCTAAATTTTAAGAATGACATCTGTGGATAAAAGTGGTCTGATTTTTCATGCTAATTCTGAACTTCACACTTTTACAGCCTCTCTGTTTATTCCTTTGTATTGTACAACTCCACTTACAAAATGTCCTTACTGTTTTAACATGTTTTCTTTCCTCCCTATTCCAGTCTCTGAGCTATGGGAGGTTTGATTGTTGTGCCTTATCAAGAAGTTCTTTTGTAATGAACGTTTCCTATTTTGTCTTCACATCTGAACCTGTTTATGTTTGCACAAGGAGTTTTTACTCATGTAATATACTTCTTGTATAATAAGACTAAGAAGCATTAAAGAGAACTCTCAAATTCTACTGCTTCTGATGTCTTCTGACCAACTTCCCTCCTACCTATCAGATTTTATTGTTTCATCAATGTAATTCTCTTGTTGTCATCTCAATGATGTATTGCCTGTGTGATCTGTAGTACGTAGCTTTAATGTTGTTGTAGTTAGGTTGCTTACCTAGGTTGCTTGTAGTTCTAGGTTGTTTACCTCATCTATTGAAATTTTCTCTGTATTTCTGGTAAGGTAAAGTCGTTCCTTTGTATAATTCTTTTATCATGATTGACAGAGACAAATGAGGAGTCAATGATTCTCAGATAGTTTAAACTGTTGATAGTGAAAAAGTCCTAATAACCTTTTATTGGACAAAGAGGTCAGCATATATCTGAAGCATATATCTGAAGTTCATAGCTGTAAAGAGTTACTTCAAGAAAGGCCAGAAGTGTAAAGCTCTTGAAAGAGTGGAAATTATGCACTCTTTTTGTTGAGTAATTTTTCTAAATCTCAAAACCAAAGGAAACTTCTCTCTATATAACTTAGAGAGGTGTTTAGAAATAAAGTTAAGATCAAGTAACTATTTCCTCTTAGACCTAGAGGGTAACATTTTCAGAGTGTTAAAGCAGGCCTTCTTATCTAAAATGTGAATTAGATGAACTTCAGATACATAAATTCAGCCCTGAGATCCTGAAAAATCCTTCCCCTTTGTTGCCTAACCCAAAATATTTGCTAATAATTTCTGTACACATATGCTTTCTGTCTATTTTACAGTGTCTTAATCTTGACAACACATGGCTTATGTGGCAAGGTTTTGGTAGCAGGGAGTGCTGCATGAGTGGCTTCTGTGAGAAGACACCAGAAGCTGCCCTCATGTCAGACAGAGCCAGTAACATACAGTTCCAACATGGACCCGCTGCTGGCCAAAGATGAGCCCATCAGAGACATGATAACATATTAAGAATAGTTTAAAAAGGCTACACAGCAGCTGTAAGAGGAACAACTCTGCAGACACCAAGGTTGGTGAAGAAGGAAAGAGAAGAGGTGTTTCAGGGGCCAGAGCTGAGACTCCCCTGCAGCCTGCATTGAAGACCATGGTGATGTAGGCTGTTGCCCTGCAGCCCATGAAGCACCCCAGGCCAGAGCAGGTATATGTGCCTTGAAAGAAAGCTGCAGTCCCTGGAGAGCCCATGCTGGAGCAGGCTTCTGACAGGACCTGCAGCTCATGGAGAGGAGCCCATGCAAGAAGCAGGTTTGCTGGCAAGGCTTGTGACCTTCTTGGGGGACCCACTCTAGAGCAGTTAGCAACACTAAGTTACGCGGGAGTCCTGATCTAGTTGAGGGTGGGAAGACTCTACAGAGGGATCTGGACAGGCTGGGTTGATGGAGTAGAGGCCAACGGTATGAGGTTCAACAAGACCAAGTGCCATGCCCTGCACTTGGGTCACAACAACCTCATGCAGCATTACAGGCTTGGGGAAGAGTGGCTGAAAAGCTGCCAGGTGGAAAAGGACCCGGGGGTATCGGTCAACAGCTGGCTGAATATGAGCCAGTAGTGTGCCCAGGTGGCCAAGAAGGACAATAGCATCCTGGCCTGTATCAGGAATAGTGTGGCCAGCAGGACTAGGGAAGTGATCGTCCCCCTGTACTTGGCACTGGTGAGGCCGCACCCTGAGTACTGTGTTCAGCTTTGGGCCCTTCAGTAAAAGAGAGACACTGAGGTGCTGGAGCGTGTCCAGAGAAGGGCAACAAAGCTGGTGAACTGTCTAGAGCACAAGTCTTATGAGAAGCGGCTGAGCAAACTGTGGTTGATTAGCCTGGAGAAAAGGAGGCTCGGGGGGGACCTTGTCGCTCTCTACAACTACC
This sequence comes from Ibidorhyncha struthersii, assembly GCA_013398815.1. Lineage (NCBI taxonomy): Eukaryota > Metazoa > Chordata > Aves > Charadriiformes > Charadriidae > Ibidorhyncha > Ibidorhyncha struthersii. The sequence continues at coordinate 193,383 of VZSZ01006772.1, read as the reverse complement.
TGAAAGGAGGTTGTAGAGGTGGGGCTGATCTCCCAAGTAACAAGCGGCAGGACAAGAGACAATGGCCTCAAGTTGTACCAGGGGTTGTTTAGATTGGATATTAGGAAAAATTTCATCATTGAAAGGGTTGTGAAGCATTGGAACAGGCTGCCCAGGGAAGTGGTTGAGTGACCACCCCTGGAGATATTTAAAAGGCATGTAGATGTGGTGCTGAGGGACATGGCTTAGTGGTTACTTGTCAGTGCTATTTTGACAGTTGGACTTGATGATCTTAAAGGTCTTTTCCAACCTAAACAATTCTATGATTCTATGAATAGCCAAGTACAGTGAAGCTCAAGGAGGAGATTTAGCCAGAGGCTTACATTGTAAAGTTATTTTTTCACACTGAGTAATCTTAGCATCTCTATGAACTGTATTGAGTGTGTATTAGTCTTTTACATAATAATAGTGTGAAATGTAAATAACTTCATATCTCTAGAAACTGTGGTAATTGTTTGATTAAACCTAGATTTACTCATGTTATAAATGCACCTATAATTACTATGTTGATGACAATAGTCTTGTACAGTTGTAAGTGGGGAGGGGGGAGAACCAAACAAATCCTGTCTTCCTTTCACCACTTCCTTTATTATAGAAAAACCCAACTTTTTTTTTTTTTTTTTTTAAAAAAAAGGGGGTTGAGAATCTGATATTACAAGGTAGTAACTGTGAGAGATGCTTCCCACTCTGCACTTTCAGACCACTCTGCTGAATAGAACAAATAGTGTTTGTTTCAGAGTAAATGAGTATATCATAGTTGTCTGAGGCTTTAATTTGATCTTAGATGAAGTGCTCAATGGGAACTCTAAATCTTTCAAAAGAAACTTTAAAAGTGACGTGTTGATAAGTTTTGGTGGGAAACAATGCTATAACTGATGTTTTTTCTCATTTTCAATATCTTCAATATCAATATCGGGTAGATAGAGATTATGCATTTTACTTGAGGCCCATTAGCTTTGCTCACATACAGATTTCTTCTAGCTCAAACCTAATAGAAGTGAAATGTTAGATACAAAGAAGATTTTTATAGACTATATTCTGATTTCTAACTTTCAATTTGAGAGAAAAATAAATTGACATACAGATAGAGATTAACTGTACCTATTTTAAAAGCAGAAAATTTTACAACCATTAAAAAAAAAGAAGTTATTGATAATATATATTCTGTTTGGCCATCTGTTATATTTTAAAATATGAACAAATGTGTAATTATGGTTAGAAAAATCTCCTGTGCAATATTTAAAATAAATTACTGAGGATATAGGCTGAGTCATATAACCAAGCAAGGGCATCTAGAAAAACTAACATAGTCTTGAACCTTTCTTTTTCACTTGCCAAATTTCTTCATGTTAGATCCAAATCTCAAGATTGTCATGAAAGTCAATGTACAATGAATCTGCAAATATTTTGCCCAATAAGGTCAGAGAAAGGTTTTCTTTGGCCTTTGGGCCAAAGGAATGTGAAAAGGACAGGAACAAAGAGATAAGATTGCAAAACAATGGAATCTTGCATAATGTTTGCCAAAAAATAACTCACCTTTTCTGGAAATTAGTAGAGAAATGCAAGCACATAACAGAAAATGTGTTCTTCTGTCATACTGTTTCAAAAACTGTTCTGGACTTTTAAAGCTTTAATGATATCTTATAAAAGCTCTTCAGTACTGTATTATGTACAAAAGCTTTAACATCTTCTTCAGTTTCTTTACATGCTATTACAAAAGTTAAGGGAAATAAGAGCAGAACTTTGGTTGTGAATTAGTATAAAAGAATCAGTTTTTACAATGAACAATGTTGTTATGAAATTTTTATATGTAAAAAAAAAATCTTCAAAAAGTTGTCAAAGTTGTACAAATGAACCCACGGAGATTCTGAACCCATTTGCACATTCCCAAATTGCCCACGCCTCAGAGTAACCCTAGAGGTTTTAAGCTACAATTGCTCTTACATTTCCTTTGGCTTAGAGAGAGTTATCTCTATTATCTTCTATTATCTTCTCCTATTGATCTTAATCAGCAATATTATCCTCTATTGATCTTAATTAGCAACAAGTTAGCTCACCATGAAGGCCGTTCTGATCCATCTCTGCTACATTAAAAAACAAAGCAGATGTTAGTCTTTCCACTCTGCACAGCTAGATAGATATCACACCACAGTCCAAGTAAAATATTCTTAACAAGAGATTCCTACTGTCTTTGCTATTTTTTCATGCATTTACAGTCCAAGCCCTATTCTTGGATTGAGCAGGAATTCTCTTCTTTGTGGCCAATGCATTTATTATCCTAATAATGAACAATTATAAGGCTACAACTGTTCAAAAGGACCTTGGAATTCTGGTAATAATATTCTTCCATTTTTGCAGAACCCATGTATTTAAGGCTGTTGTCAACATAAAGGTGAAAAAATAATATTAATAGGAGCACACTCACTGGAATTAGAAAGTAAGTGGTGCCACATCTATTATTCGATAGAATTATTCAGTGCAAATATTAAGTGCTCAGCTACTGCTGAACCTATACAAAAGCAGGAAATCAAAGGTGAAATAGATAAATATCTTTTGTCACCAAGTTATTGACTATAATAAATAAAAAATTAAAATGTAATTTAATGCAAAAGTTAACTTAAGCTATGAATCATTATTTAGAATCTAAAGCTATGAAGAAATTAGACTAGTGTTGAAGCTCTGTCAGAATGAAGAAGTTAGTTCCCTGCATGGTGGCAATGCCCCTTCTTCATAACCATACAGAAGCCCTGAATTGACACCACAAAAAACCCACCCCTCTAATTCCCAGCACGGTCCATGATAGAGAATCATAGTTAGATCTTGTACATGCTCTCATGGTGCACACATTTCTTCCCCTCTTGCTTCCATTTTCAGTGGTTTAATTTTGTGTAGCCACAGAGGAGGCCTGTTACATCCATGAAGCAGAAGCAAATTAAGCAAGACGTAATCAATATTTTCTTGCCTTAAATCCAAATATAACCACACTAAAACAGCATAACCAGCAGTAGTGTATAATCATTTTATCACATTGTAATAATATTAATTGCACTTTATAACCGTAGTGTATAATTATTTTTATAGATATGTCTTTTACATGTATTATTCATCTATATTTTTATATAATCATTTTTATATATCATTGTTATATACACTATAACTATAGTGCATAAACATTTTATCAAATTAATACTATTAATTGCATTTTGTAACACAACTAAGCATAAATATATGATAATATGTACTATATTCCACTATTTGCTGACACAGCAGCAGTCAATACCCTTATTTCAACTTTCCTGATTTGGGACATCACAGTTCTTATCTCCATCCAACCTCCTAACCCAAACTCTGACAAAAAACCCAATACAAGAAAAATAAGCTTTGCTTCCTCTTTGTATTTATTTCATGTAATGCATTTACACTTTGGCTGTATTGTGTCTCACAGTGCTAGAAACATCTCTCTGATAGTTGCTGTTTCTCTCCTTTTACAAAGTAGTAACTGTAAATTAGAACAGACAAAACACCACTGACAGATAAAAATGTTGAAAAATACAATAAAAAATGTCTATGTATTAGTCATGGGAAAGGTAAAAGAAAAAATCTCATAAAATAGAAACATGATGCTTGACATTCCTGAAATCCAAGTTTCATTATTGTTTCATCTGCCTACCGTGTGTTAATGTAAACATAACTTATTCACAGAAACTTGAACTTTTTATTTTAGGTCAATCAACATTTTCTCTACTTGATTCCAAAGTAAGACTTTGTTATAAAGTGGAACTATGTAGACAAATATGTAGTAGCTTTAGGAAATATGATTCTTTGATTTACCGAAATACACCTGTTTATCAACGGCACATCCTTCTGCATCATTCTAAAAGCTGTCTAATCATCTTCCTCTCCTTCCAATGTCTACGCAGGAATGCCTTGCATGAAGATATACTACCAATATGAAAACAAAGTCAGATATATCTTTCTCTATGAATTATTCATACCAAAAGTGCTTGCAAGCTGTCAATATCCACAAATTCCATATAATTGGAATGAAGTTTTGATTAACCTCTTGGGCTGAGATTAAGGGAAACAAACCAATTTGTAATTCAGTTAATGAAAATCTTATTGTAGACCTTCTGCATTTAGTTAATTGGAATGAGTAAGGTGAATATTATGTTTCCTTTACATCCAGTGTTCGATCTTGACTTTTCACAAAATGTGAAAGTATCTGACTTTTGGATCTGACTTGATTACTCTTCAGTCTACAAATGTACTTATACCCATATAGAAAAATAAATAGGTATTTTTCTCTATCTCTGTATTGGTATGGAAAAGAATATGAACGTAGATACAAATATATTGAGGGGCAAGCAGACTAAAATCAATATAAATTGGAAGACCAGACATGACTTTTACAGGGGAAACTGAACATAAACAGGTATTGATGTAATCATGACACAGAATCATGGAATCATAGAATAGTTTGCGTTGGAAGGGAAATTTAAAGGTCATCTAGTCCAACCGCCATCATGGGATGTCACAGGACATCATGGGACACTGTGTCATCATGAGACAAAAGAAAGAGCAGACTCTAGACAGGAACAAGTTTTGGAAAACATTTGAAAAGGAATAGTTTAACTCAGAAATGTCTCAAGAAAAACACAGGTTTTAAATTATTTTTTTCAAGATTATGAATACAACCCTGAGGAAATTTGTGACATATATGAAGACCATTCCATAAAAAAAAGAAATAAGTCATATGAGAGAGGATATGGTGATTTCTACGTGATGTTATAAATACCCTTCTAGGTACCTCTCTGTTACTAGCAAGCCTTCTGATAGAAAAGTGTCAAAGGAAGGATGACTTTGTAAGTCACTGGATGCCCAATACTACTATTATAATTGTACATACATTTTCATGAAGTATGGTTTGTTTTGTTTTTTTTTGTCTAGTGGAGTGGTAAAAAAAATTTTACTCTGTTTGCAAAAGACAACATTCGGTCTTAGGACTTGTGATGTGTCCCAAACAAGAAAGTCATCAGGAGTAGTCAGCATGGATTCACCAAGAAGAAGTCAGCTTCACCAACTTGATAAACTTCTACAATTAAATGACTGGCTTTATACATGAAGGGAGAGCAGTGGATATTGTCTGACTTGATTTCAGTCAGGCTTTTAACACTGTCTCCCATAAGATCCTCACAGAGAAGTTGATGAAGTATGTTTGGATGAGGAGACAGTGAGGTGGATTGAAAACTGGCTGAACGGACAGGCTCAGAGGGTGGTGATGAGTCATGAAAAGTCTAGTTGGAGGCCAGCAACTAGCAGTGTATCCCAGAGGTCAATACTGGGTCCAGTCTTTTTTGACATCTTCATTAATGAACAGGGTGATAGGCCAGAGTCTACCCTGTCACGCCCCACTCACGAGAGAGGGGGGGAAGTGACTCAGATTCGCAAATCCCCAACAGTGTGGACTAAGGTGAGACAACTCTCAAGGTCCATACAAAAACATTTATTAGATTCCCACAGTGATTTATACGTGTCTTAACTAGGTTCACGATAATTGTTTAGGTATACAACAAATTATGGCAAACAGTAAAACAAAGTATGGCAAGTGGTAAGGTACGCCTTGCGTTACTTAGCAGCAGATATACAACAAATTATACCATGAATTATGGTGAGTGGTAAGGTATGCCTTGCGTTACGTACTTAACTTTAAAAGAAAAAGAGAAAAGAAAAAGAAGCATAGGGATAGAGAGAGAGAGAGATAAAGAGATCACCGGTCCTGGTTCCAGCGTTGGTCCAGCCAACGGGGGTAGAGTTTGTAGAAGCTCTCCTCTTTGGATCTCCAGGGAAAAAAGTCTTCTCTTCTTCTTCCTTCCTTCTACTTTTAGGGGCACTTACTTTGCCCTTTTTATGTTCGCAGTATCAGTACAACCCGCCCCGTTGTTACGGTGCTCAGGTTTCTCTCCCCCCAAGGTGACGTGTAGCATGATTTGGGTGGAGAGATGAGTCCTATAGTCATGTATGTTTAGCATGATCTCGATAATCTTCATTAGCATATGCAGGGGTGTGAGGTTTAATATGCATTTTGTGGATAATGAGGCAAAGGTCATTCATCGGACACGATGGCCCCGAAAACAGAGAAACTAACAAGCTTTACAAGTTGAGCAGAAAGCCCTGTCTTCACAAGACTTCCCCCCCCCACAGACGCATCCTGTGCTGTCCAGAGGAGTTTTCTCTCCTGGGCCTCACAAGAGATAAGCAGGTGTTAATCTTGTCAGTTCTTTGAGCACAAGGCCTACATTGTCCAGGACTGCAGCCATATCTCAACATCCTTGCGAGTGTTTGAGACATTCCTCAGTGAGGCGCAGAGCGCCCCCCCCCCCGCCTCGTCTTTCGTCTCTCACCATTTGTTTCAGGGAGTTTACAAGTCGTCTCTTACATACCCTCAGCAAGTTTGCAAATGACACCAAAATGGGAGGAGTGGCTGATGTGCCAGAGGGTCATGCTGCCATCCAAAGGGACCTTGACAGGCTGGAGAAATGGTCTGACAAGAACCTCATGAAATTCACTAAAAGGAAGTGTAAAGTTCTGAACCTTGGGAGGAATAACCTGATGCACTAGTTCATGCTGGGGGCCACCCTGCTGGAAAGCACCTTGGCAGAAAGGGACTTGGGGGTCCTGGTGGATGACAAGGTGAACATAATCCAGCAATGTGTCTTTGTGGCAAAAGGGGCCAGTAGTATGCTAGGCTGTGTTAGGCAAAGGATGGCCAGAAGGTTGAGGGAGGTGATCTTTCCCTTTATTAAGCACTGGTAAGGCTATACCTGGAGTACTGTGTCCATTTCTGGGCTCCCCAGTACAAGAGACATAAGAACATACTGGAGAGAGTTCAGACTCTAAGGTGATAAAAGGACTGGAGCACCACTCATGAAGAAAGGCTGAGAGCTGGGACTGTTGAGCCTCAAGAAGAGGTGGCTCAGGGGGATCTTATGCATGTGTGTAAGTACCTGCTGCAGTAAAGATGATGGAGCCGGGTTCTCTTCAGTGGTGCCTGGTGACCAGACCAGAGACAATGGGCACAAACTGAATCACAGGAGGCGCCATCTGAACATCAGGAAACACTTTTTTACTGTGAGAGTGACTGAACACTGGCACAGGTTGCCCAGAGATGTTGTGGAGTCTCCCTCCTTGGAGATATTCAAAAGCCATGTGGACATGGTCCTGGGCAACCAGCTCTAGGTGGCCATGCTTGAGCAGGGGTTTTGGACAAGATGATCTCCAGAAGCCTCTTCCAACCTGAACCATTCTGTGATTCTCTGATCTGACCTACCTGTCTCCTGTCATACTTCATAAATTCTGAAATTTTATTAGTTATATCAGTTTGTGAAAAAAATCTGTTTATTACACTTATTCAGGGTATTCCAGAAATTTCTCATTTAATGTGATAAACAAAAGTAGGAATTGTTTGGAAAAAAATATATTCTCAACTAGACTTCATCTACAGTTACACATACATAGCTTTTATTATCTGCCTCAAAGGATTCAACTTCTTCAAATAATAGCATTGCATCCCATCTGCTCTGTATGAATACAGGGTCATTGACTTCAAACAAATTTCCCTAGTTTACAACCACAAAAGATTTTCCTGTCAAGTTAAGAGCATCCATCTTGCTAATGTGTATTATAGGGATACTACTGAAAGAACAAGAGTTCATGGAGGTACACTACAGAGATGCAGTAGAGAGACAAGATTGCTTTGGTAAGCGCTCAGTTAATATTACAATGTCAGCAATTATTGTTTCGGAAATGGTGTAATTATTCCAGAAAGTACCAATTCTCCATCTTGAGGCTATAGTTCCACACGAGTCATCCAAATGCCTTATATCCACCATGGTTTGTGGAGAAGGCATAAAGCAGAAACATCTCTGAACACTAAAATGTCATTGGTGGATATTTTCTGAACAGATTCAGTGGTGCTTGCCTTAGCAAAATGTAATAGCCAAGTAGAACATTTTGGACTGTAAGATTTGATACACTTGAGATGAAAGAACTTTTTTAGCTCACTTTGAATTTTCTGCCTCTGTGATATTCATGTATTGTGCAGCACAGGTGAATGAAAACTCCCAAATGGTGTGAAATGAGAAAGTATACTGCAGAAGAGGAAAATACCTAATTGTGAGTAAGCACAGTCCCCCAGAATGGACTAGACAGCTTGTGCAGCAGATAGGACCCTGCAGAAGAGAGGGAATTCCTACACTGTTCAAAATCTAACATAATCTGAACAGTGCAGGAGCCAGCTAATTACAGGCAAACCTCAGAGATTTTTCTCTGGCTTTCAAAACGTTTTTTAAGGGTATGCAAAGATGCACATTCCAAAAAATGCAGACCATAAATTCCCTGTTCCACAGGCTTCTGAACCCATACAGTGCCCAAGTTTGCATAGCATCAAAATTTTGGTCCTGAGTTTTTCATAGGATCTTTGTAGGTATTTAGATTTCTCTCAGGACTAAAAAGGCTGCAGGGAGAGTGGCTAACTCCTGACCAGCTTGCTTTATGAAACATCCAGAGTGCTGATCTTGGAGTTGTATTGGGAATTATGTCTAATACACAACTGCAGTGAATTCAGGAAGATTAGACCCACCACACTCACTTATGGTCAACAATCTCCCTCTGCACAATATCTCAGAGTTTCAGACTTGAGCTTAATTTTCTCCTCAAAGACTACAATTCAGTAGCAAGGTTAAACAATTAATTTAACAGCACAGCGTTCTTTACTTACAAAGGCTTTACTCTGATAAACATGGAAACATTTATTTGCTGTTGTTACAGAAACTGAATCGTTCAATTGCTTAATTTCTGCTACTATTAAATCAATGTGCAAAGATACTCATAACCAGCAACGCCAGACAGCACTTTGCTGTGATCTGTTTTGACTCTGCAAATGTCTATGTAGCTGCTTCAGACCATGACTCATGATGAAATGTCTTCCCACAAAACTGCTAAGGAACCACTTAAAGCAACTGCCGATGTCAAATTTAAGGCCTGTCGTTAACCACAGACAGGCTTCAGGGCAAAAATAAGGGTTGCTTTTCATGAAGGTTTTAGGACCAGTTTAGGATCAGATTTTTAAAGCTCTGGCTTTGAAAATACTGAGAAGTTGATTAAACACTTTTTTGGGGTTCTTCTGGAAGTTTTTTATCCTAATCTGGTCCTAATGTATCTTTCTGATAACCTTACTATTTTTAAGAAACATGGGGTTTTGCTTATTCCCCCCATTATCAGGTTAACATAGACATAATTTTTATGCTTAAAGGATATCTTTTAGTACCCAATCATATTTACAGTGAAATTGTATGGCACATTGTAATTACTTTATCATGTTCTGATAAAAAAAATATGTAGATAATATATTATAAATATATGTGAAAAATACATAACATAAATATATATATAAATATCATATATAAAATATAGAAATATAACATTTTATATAATATATAAATAAATATACTTTGTTTACTATATATAATATATAAAAACCAGAGCACTCTAAAATATCCAATTCATTGAGATGTTCCTCTGAGTATTTTATCTTCTTATATTTTAGGTGTTTTTCACCCTGGCATCTAGTTTTTGTCACGTATCTGGGAGGTTTATTTGGGTTCTCTGCTGAAGATTATACTGTCTTTTTGTAATAATCCTCAAATCCTTTATTCTGGTCCATTTTTGATGGCATATTACCTTTTCCGGGCAAATTCTTTTTTTAGGTGTTTGATTCCTTACTTTATTGCCTTGCTTTTTTGTACACTAAATCAAATAAACTAGTTATTTGCTCATGCTGTGTGCCTATTTTCATCTTTCTGATTTTGGTTGCCCCTCTTTGTGGTGACCTTATCTGCCCTTCAAACATTTTTCTTTTCTTTAAATTTATTTATTTTATAGCTTAATCTTTTCTTGAGGCACAAACAGCTTCAACTATAAACCTTGAAATTAATTTGATTTTATCTACAATAAAGACTTTCTTTTATGCTTTCAGAACACATTTTTTTTATTTAAAATAGATCAGTGCATATTACATTCTTAATGGTTTATTAGATTAGTCTTTTGCATGGTAGAGGAAAAAAAAAGCCAAATATAATCTCTTGGCAGCTTCATCTATTTTCATAAGTACCACAGTATTTTACTTATAACAGGTAACAAATGATTTTTTTCTAGCATTTTCCTCTTCTATTCTATTCATAGCCTAGAGATGATATTTGTTCATTATTTACTTAATGAAGAATACGTAACTCTTTTGATTGCTTAGTGATATTTCAAAAGTCCTTGATGAGGAGAAGGTGTTGTCCAGTTGCCAGTCAAGCACATGAATATGCTGTGAGAGCTGAGGATGGCAGAAACATCTATCAATATACCTTATATTTATTAAAAAGAGTAATAAACTCTTCAAAAACCTTGTTTTCTCAAGGCGGCACAGAAAAATTCAAGTGAAAACATACAGTTTTATGAAGGTGAGAAAGAACCATGCGTTCTCTCTTCTCAGTACTTTTCATATTGAGGCATTTAACGGTATTTAAAATTAACAGTCTGACAATTTTTGCTTTGGTAAGTTTACAGGCTGTTTTTCTTTTTATTTTTCTATTATGTATGTTGTAATCTTACTGTATCCTTTTAAAAGTGTCTATTTACATGGACATTGTTTATTGTGTGAAAGTAACCATGCAGGAACACTTTCATGAACAGAAAAAATAAATACCGCGCAAATAGTTTCTGCCTTCCTTGCTATGATAGTAAGGTAGAAGGTCATTCCTGCAAGATAAAAGTATTGTAATGCAGATTACATTCATTCTCTCCTGTTTGCTGCTAGAGAACAGAACATTCTGACAGATCTTCTCACATGCATTTCTCAGAACAAGCAGCTTGTTATTAGTTCAGCTAAATGATGACATTTGCAAGCAAAAAATATGGGATAATACTTCTGCTTTATAATCTAGTGTCACACCTGCAAAACTATTAATATTACTTTACTGTCCCTTAAAACTCTTCCTGCCACCAGGCAGTAATAAAGACAATTCCCACTATCCTGCATCCTGTGAGATTTTCCTCCCCTATACTGAGTGTTGTGATAGTTATTCTTAGCCATAACATCTCCTCTTTAACTTCAAAGGACCAGATGGCACTGGATCAGTCTGTCTCTATTTCACTTCAGTGAGGTGACTCCCCTTTATGTCAGTAGAAGGTTTCCTCTACCATATGCACTGCTTGGAGCTATGCAACTTCATCCTTGAAGACTATATTTGGTTAAATGTTAAACAACATTTATTAAAGTGAAAAATGAGCTGAACACAAATGGATTTTTAATTTATTCCAGTAACCTCAGACAAATTATTTCAGTAACCTCTGTCATTAACTCTGGTTTTGGTCAATAAACGTGCACCAATTTTGGCTGGTAGGGTGTTAATTTTCTTCATAGCAGCTGGTATGGGGCTATGTTTTGGATTTGTGACCAAAACAGTGTTGATAATGTGGGGATGTTTTAGTTATTGCTGAGCAGTGTTTACACAGCCTCAAGGACTTTTCTGCTCCTCACCCCACCCCACCACTGAGTAGGCCGGGGGTGCACAAGAAGCTGGGAGGAGACACAGCCAGGACAGCTGACCCCAGCTGATCAAAGGGATATCCCATACCATATGATGTCATGCTCAGCAATAAAAGCTGGGGGCAGAAAGAGAAAGGACGGGACGTTGAGAATTATGATGTTTGTCTTCCCAAGTAACCATTACACGTGATTCAGCCCTGCCTTCCTGGAGATGGCTGAACACCTGCCTGCCGATGGGAAGTGGTGAATGGATTCCTTGTTTTGCTTTGTTGCATATACCTTTTGCTTTACCTTCTAAATTATCTTTATCTCAACCCAGGTGTTTTCTCCCTTTTACACTTCCAATTCCTCCCCCCCCCCATCCTGCTGGGAGAAGTGAGTGGCTGTGTGGGACTGAGCTGTTGGCCAGGGTTAACCTACAACAAACTACCTCTGGAGTGAAATCTCAACACAACTCTCACACAGCTCCTAGGTATATTATTCACAGCAATGGGACAGCTCTTAGAAAAGGCAGCTACATGAAACTGAGCTGTCACCTTCCCATTCTGTGGTGTTATCATTGCTGCTAGAAACTCCTGGGGCTCAAATCATCAGTTTTATAGTCAGACAGAGATTGTGATCCTGACAAGCAAGTTTATTTAAGCTTCTTGGAGAATATACTGTATTACCCTTATGATTTGTACCAGTACAGAATAAATCCTTACTTAAATGTATATATGTTTTCCAATGCATGAGGGGACGCAGGTAGTCGACTCACAACTGGAAATTTGCATTACGAGTTTGAAATTCTTTTCACCAATAAGACAAACCAGTAAGGCTACATTATTTTTTATATCAAAGTTTACATTTTCACTATTTGTGTAAAAAGAAGATTGAATTGTGATTGAAGTATACTTTCTTAGATAAGCAGTAACCTATTTTTGGGTTCTCTGTGTACAGCTTCAAGCACGTGATTCACCACCCAGTTGCACTTACTATGAAACATCATGATAGATCTGTGGTAGAGGTGGCAATGGAAGAAGAGGAAAGAACTGGAGATGCTGCAGGGTTGCTTTTCAATTTAAGGCAAAAGAATGTTTTTGTCCAGAGGGGAAGAAAAAAAAAGCGGGGAAAATAGAGCAAGCCTTGGAGCTCATTCTGTAGCATCAACAATGCATCAAAAGCAGAAAGAAGACTCTTCTGTACCTCGGTCTCTTCCAGTGAAAAGTCAAACAAGTTTAATTTATCCTTATGGATGTTTCAAATACCAGACTGCAGAAGCATTTGTTCAAAGTGATATAACAAACTTTAACTGGTTTAGTTATATAGTCATTTTGTTGCTGAAATAAGAAACATATTCCTGAGCCAGATGCATCTAGGTGTTGAAAATTACAAAAAATTAATTGTTCACAAATTGATTGTTCACACGGTTTTGCACCTGAAAGGACATACAAAAAGTCTTTAGTGTCTCCATGTCTGCATTACGCAGGCTTTGGAGGATGTACTGCATCACACAGGCTCTGGAGGATGTACTGCATCATTTTCTGAGCTGGCAATGTAGTAGAAAGGACGTCAAAGGACAACATGTATAGCCAAACGAGAGCTAAAATCAGAGGTCTTTCCACCAAGCACCTGCTGAGTAGTAGGTGAGTAGTAGATATTCATTACTCTGAATCCATTACTACTAATTTAGTATAACTACTTATGTGATATTCCAGATATTGATATTCTTTTGTAAGGGTGATTGAGAGTCTTCAGATACTCCTGCAGCAAAAATGACAGTAAAAAAAAATCATAGTCATTTCGAAATACTTTGTGATTCTCTGAGCATGTGGCTAGGAGGGAGCATGTTGAAACTACTGTTACAGGTCTATTCAGCTGTTATTAAAATGGAGAAAATCTCATCTACTTTATGTATGTAAAAATATTTTCTTATTGACAGCAAGCCTTATAGCTGTATTTCCTCCTCACCCATTCATTTCCATCTTTCCATATAAAATTTTTAACCTCATGGTCAGTATCAATGAAATTCAGTGGAGTGCTAAATGCAAAAAAGATAGTGAATGGTTATAAGTGTCACGAAAATCAGCAGCTGTGGGATCTCAAGAGTGCTCTGTCTGATGAAAATGTGATAAAAGTTCAGTTGTATCTTTCCAGCATGGTGTCAGGTGGCTTCCACGTACCTTGGCTACAGCCCAAGATATCCTTGTCCCACTGAAAGTCCAAAGCAAGCTAGATAATTACAGCAATGGGGGGAAACTAGAGGTATTGCAGTGATGACATGTCAGAAATCCTTAGGGAAATAAACTCCACTAGTTCCACTGCTCACAAAACAACTTCTATTACATTATTTTTCCCATCTGTTTGTTTGTTTATTTACTTGTTTGTCTTCCTAAAAGTGTAGTTCTCACCTGGTATACTAAGGAAAAATACAATATAATAGCTTCATCAAACTGCTACTTAAGGGGGGGGAAGTATTTTTGGAAAGAGGTAATGAATCCATGAATCCATCACTTCTTTCTCAATTTTGCCACAGACATTACCAATTAATCAAAATCCTTCTTTTCTTTATTGCCCCCGCAATAAAAAATTATTAGTAATTAGCACCTCTGTGAGAAAGGTGTTGAGAGGTTTGGTTCTTTGGCATTTGGGAAGCAGTTAAAGAACCTCTCTAACAGTGTTTTGTGCGTGTTATATTCATTAAATTAACATATACATATGGATACATGCACTAGCCTTTCAACACATCAAGACATAAACCATGACAGGTTGTAAACGAGTATATTTGGAGCATTGTTGTACAGAACATAGAAAAAGTACTAAAAATGGGTTAATATTTTATGATAATGGACCACTGAACCTTGTAGGAAAGAAAGAAATAATTAAAAAGAATAATGAAAAACAGCTAAACAAGGAGATGGATTAGTACTGGAATGGCCATACGGAGATAACAGAAAAAGCATTTGCCCTTAATCTCTGGGGGTAAGGTTAGGGGCAGTGATTCACGGTCAGAGAACAAGAAGAGCTAACCATGCACAATTTACACAAAAAAATATCATAATTATATGACTATAACTCAGGAATTCAGGCTTTTTCTTTTTTTATTCAATAAATATGTTTAGACTCAAGAATACCAATAGTAAAAAGCGCAGTGAGAATTTTTTGCTAACAACACCTTAACATGTTAAATATTGCTTCGCTGAATGTCTCACTAAGTTTTAAAACCAGGTCTTCTGCACCTGTTGATCTGTGAGATACTTGCAATGCAGCCCTACAACAGCTACAATAGAAGTAAAGCACAGACTTGGCATACCCATTTCCAGGTCCTCGAGCTATAGCTATGCTGTGGGACATCCTAGCTCATGGTTTCATACAGCCTTCCCCATAGAAAGAAGCCTGGAGAAGCTGTTTAGAGAAAAGTATTACATGAGCCTGACAGGGCTCTGATAAAACTCCCCAACTTATTTATCAGGAGAAAAAGACTGCAGCAAGGTTTATACTGATCAAAAGCATCAATGAAATTCAGCAGAGCACTAGATACCAAAAAGACAATAGCTCCACAGAAGGGAGCAATCAGCAGTGCCACTGCTGAGGGAAAGCTGATAAAATCTTTGCCACTATCCCTTTGTTTGGTAGCAACCAACTTTATTACAGTGTATGGTTATGCTGCACAGTGTAATTTAGAGATGCCCTGTAAAAAGCACTGTCTGGGCCATTTTATGAGCCCAACCTACATGAAAAGGTCTTGTGGGATCATCATCTGTGGGATGATGGATCTTTACCTGCAGAACTGCAGGCCATTTTTGTCCTTGGCAGCTTCCACCAAAGCCCATCCTAGGAAAAGCCTGGCTGAGCTAACCTGTGCCAAGTTCTGTGTTGCCACAGCAAGACTGCAACTACTGTTCTAAAGTTTTCCTTTTAAACCTCACTTGGCTACCTCTAAGCTGTGCCTGTGCATGGCTTAGAGGACACCTCTAACATCAGCCTTCTTGGGTTAAATAGGGAGGATAACAATTTTTTAATAGCCTTTCAAGGCCTTTGAACAGTATTTGGAAAATTTTTGTGGCTGCTAAATGGAAGACATGGTGTCTCTCACCTGAAGAACTCTTTTAAGGTTACCTGTGGAAACAAAGAATGTATTTACATACCTCTAGAGGGAGATAGGAGTTTAAATCCTGTTGTATATCTGACTCTGTGCTTCTGGAAAAATAATCACCCGTTTTGTGATCCTCCAGCCAATTTTTTTGCCCACCTACAATTTTATGTAAATATCAAATTTTCTGTTCTTTTTTTTCTAAACTCTCATTTGCTCCTGCCTACCTTTGTGGACTTCAGCCCACTTCTGGGCACAAGTTAGCATTCAGCTACATGTGTTCTTCCATGTCTTCCCCCTTTTTACAACTGTGCTTACCATCTCACCTCCCTCCCTTTGACCTTCCAGCATCACACTGTCTATCTAGGCTGTTGTTCCCCACTATCCAGAAAGCATCTTTGCATGTAATATGCCTGTACAACAGCAGAGAAGAACATTTCCACTCTTATTTGCCAATTAGAAGCAGCACAATAATCAATTGTACAAGATTCCTTGATATTCTACAGTCATTAGGGCTTTTAGGAGGCAGTAGTAGTTTTATCTTTGCTAACAAGTGCAAAGCTACCTAGTCTTTATTTACACATGACACAGAGTTTGGCTGAATTAAAAAAAGGAGATTTCTGGGGAGGTGGGGAACACCGCTGCCCTTGCTAAGTATGGCCACAGGTACAGACCCACACCTTCAGAAATTGTTTCACAGAAAATGCACTTTCTTAACATTCTCCCACCTGGTCTAGTGGGAGTTGTCCCTGCCTATGTGGGGGGTTGGAACTAGATGATCTTTAAGGTCCCTTCCAACCCAACCCATTCTGTGATTCATTCTATGTTTTTTAGGTAAAGTCTACCTTTATGTACACATTCATAGTACTGGAAAACGGAACACAGATGAAGAAGCTGCTCTTTAAAGGAAAAAACACACATTTTCAATGACTAGTGCAATTTTCTTAGAAGTCTAATTTACATGTAAGTATTTGCAATTATTTGCAGAGATTTTAAATGTCATATTCCTTAAATTTCTTTCTGTCAATGATTTCTGTACAACTAAATAATACATAATTCATTGAATTAACATCAAAACCACTAGCTGGATGTTTGAACATTGAAACCAAAGACCTTACATTTATATATATAGTGCTTGAGGGACCAGAGTAAGTGAACACTTTGTGTGTTGCTCCTCAGATTAAGGTAAATCTTATCACACTTATTTTTTAAGTCTCTAATAAAGTGATTGTTCATGGGTTGGTTAATTTTAAGCACAGATGTACAGCACTTCTTTAATATAATGAGGGAACATAGAACAATATGTTAATTTATTTTGCCATGTGTCAGATAACTGTGACATTGTTCTTGAGAGAAGCAAAGAATGAAATAGGCCAGCAGTTTTGCAATAGTATATGTAATTCAGGCTTTTTTTCTTAAAAAAGAAATCTTTAGTGGAATCTTAGTTTCAGCCACTTAAAATAGTTTCTATGAGCGCTAATGTTAGCTAGGGAGTTAAAAGTTTCATTTACTCAGATAATGAGGTCTAGCTATGGAATCATTACTGCCCTGAGAGGATTCCTTTGGTTCCATATCCATAGTCCATATCTACTCACCTGAACATCATATCAAGCATGTCTATAACAGAGGTGTATCCTTAAACATATTCCTCACTGTTTTAAGACTCTTCCCTGCCAAAGTCATTAATTAGTTTTTAAAGCAATTCCCATCCGATACTATCTGTCTTCTCATACTTTTCCTTTCTAACCATTTTGCTGCTTATCCCAACCTGATGGTCCCACTAATAATTCTGTTTAATTTCCAAAGTATTCTCTGTATCAGCCAAGTAGACATCAGCAGATCCTGTCTTCTTGTATAGGATTTGGATCTTTACTGTTCCTAAAGAGCTCTGCCTTTAAACACTCCCTGTGAAATATTCAGGGGAAAAAGCAATAACAAAATGAAAATTAATAACTAGCAAAATTAGTGTGGCTAAGGGATGCTATGGACAACTGATTTCCCCGTCTTCAGGACTGGCCAGCACCATAATGCTAGTAGTCACAGAAATTTGAGAAACATACATACAAAATATTAAAGAACAATGTTAATTTGAAAAGATTTTCTTTTTTTTTACTAACTAAAGACTTTATTAAAATTATTTAAAAGCATCTTTAAAAAATATCTTGTCTCCCTGATTAATTTATATATTTCTCCCAGAAATTTTTAAGTTTGTTGCTTGGAATTCTATTTGGATACATCTTTCTACTTACCTAAGAAAATTAGATTTCCTTATGCTGAATCTTCAGCTCTCTGCCTTATATTCAGTTTCTGGCTCAGCAAGTGAAAGTCTTCAGCTGCATTAAGTTTTGCTATTGAAAGATAAGGCTGCAGGATGTTGTTTTCCTTATATGACTCTGAGCCCAGCCACATTCAAGTATTACAGGAGATACACAGGAATGAAAGAACTGAGAAGCCCTGTGAAAAAGAAGGGATGGAAACATATTAGGACAGGGCAAAGAAAGAAATTACATCTTGGGAAAAGGATGAAACAACTGAAGAGGAGAAATAAAACCAGAAAGTTACGGTAACTTTCTGGATTTAGTAACAAGTCACTTTTTTCTCATCTTGCCCCTGCACATTGTTATGCCTTCCTGTTTTTCTGGTTTTTGTAGGAATTCATTAATAGAAGTATCAATGCAATGTAACTGATACTATAGTGGTAACTCCAGAATGATTATACAAAGACTGATGTTAGTTACTCAGACTGCTCAGCATGACCCAGAGATTTCACGAAAGACGAGCAAAACTAACCTTATCTCAAAGATCTCGTGTGTTTGATCTGTTGTGCTCTCAGAGTGCTGTGACTCTACACAGTGTTTCAAAACTCAACTGTAACACAAAATGCAAGGGGAAAAAAGACAAAAAAAAAACCTTTAACGAAGGAGGTTTCTATCATTTTTCTTTCGCAAAACCCCTGCAATTGTGGTAAAGTTTCCATTTTCGTTTTTTCCAAGCTTGCTTAAAATGAAAATATCTATGATTCCTGACAGTGACAATGGAGTGAAATTCTGAATGTGTCCTAGAGTCATCATCACTTTAGGGAATTTTCTCACTAAAATAGATGCCTGTTCCTCAGAAGTCCAATACCTTAATCTTTATTTCTTTAAGTAGAAGTAGACTTAGAGACAGTACAGGGACACTCGATCAATGAGGTGAGTGATTTCTTTCTGTAATATTTAAGTGAATGAGCTTTTGTATAGGACTTCAATTTACTGAGATAAATGGAAGCTGTTTCAGACATCATGGAAGAGAAGGTAAAGGATTGAATGAACTCATTAAATATTGGCCAGTTTGTGACAGGGCATGATAGACAAGCTCTGAACAGGTACTGGAACAGAAATCTGCAATGAAACCCAATTATATTTAACCGTTCTTCTTTCAGGCTTCCAGGCTCTTTACATTCAAATTCTCTGGATTAGACTGCATCCAGCGAGTACAGCTTGTAATACTTACTTCCAAAGACAGTGGATTAGACATACTATTTGATGAGGTCTAAAGCGTTTTCAGGAGGGGATAATCACATTCCCTGGTGCCAGATATCAAGTGATAACACAATTTGAGGAAATTGTTTAGTGTTTATAGGAGCAACAGTAGAGTTAGTGCACTGCCTTTCCCAAGATGAAGGGTCAAATACGAATCTAGAGACTAGACCGGCTGCTATTTTTTGCTTTTTGGCAATGACAGGGCATATGTCTAATATACCAGTTTCAAAGCCAGGTAACAGTCTTTCAGACAGCTTTTTAACTGAATTTTACTAACCACCAAGAAAGTTTTTGCATATGTCTCAGTCATCTAGATAGGACCTAAAGAGTTAATCACCTGTGTTCCAATTCAAGAAAGAGCTAAAATGGGTTAATATTTTCATGTTCATATTTAAGACCTTTCCTGAATAAGGATCCTAACAGGGCCCCACTCATATCATCAGAAAACCAGATCGGATTCCAAAAATCTCAAATAGGCAGATAAACCTGCAAAATGCATGTTTCATATAACAACCCAGTGCTGCAGGCCATTATGAGCCAAATTATTTTCTCAAGGTCAGTTTTGCCTACAATGTAGCTCCAAGTTTGGAAACTTGATGGAAAACTATTTAAAAAAGCCTGTCTTTAATCGGCAAAAATCAAATTGCTACAGCCCAAAAACCAAAACCCCAATTGTCAATCATAAAAAGAGACCCCCAAGGACAAAATGATGAGCCAAGTTGTCAAAAATACAACAAAATACCTAATAATAAAATGATAACACAAAGTGGAAGTGCTTTTGTAGACAGCGAAACGAAACTTGCGTTGTGTTGCATATGGTGAATTATGTTGTGAAAATATGAAAAACATCAGCTTCCACTCTTGCGAATATCAGTAACAGTAAGTTAAATAAATTAAGGAAGAAAATATTATTACTACTTTATCAAAGCCACCAAAATGTTGCTGTAAATTGGATAATTGCATAGTTTTTGACATTGACTTTAATACAAGGTCTTTGTCTTTCCATCAATGGAGTTAAAAAATTAAATTTCAACATTTTACATATTATATCTCTGATAGTTATACCATGCCATCATAGTGAAGGCAAGAAAACTTTCTTAAGAGAATATGAATATGTGAAGTTTTAGTCAAAGACAATATTATTTACTAGTTATGGAAAAGCAGCACACAGCAAGGCAGTAAGAAAATTTTCAGTTGTGAATATTTATGAATACAGAATATTATACATCACAGACTTCAAGTTGTCTTCTTTTGCAAGAGGATTTTTACCTGCCATCTGTTTTTACATGAGAATTAAAAATAACCTTCTTTTCCCCTCACATTAGCTTCCTAAGTTATAGGTCTCTGCTTTTCTTTCATTCTCACTTCCAAATTGTGACTCTAACAATGTAATACTAAAAAATATTTTAAATACAGATCATAGAGAAGAGTCAAAATAAAAATACATTGTACTGTAATGCTCATTTGGATTTGTTCTTCCTAGACAACTCCAAAATTCCCTAAAATTATTAAACAATTGAAAAGACTTTTAATCGCATCTGATTTACCTATTCATTAATGGATCTCATTAGTCGTACTGGAGTGCTGGATAGCACTTAAACATATGACTAGTGTTATTGACTTCTGGGGAAGTACTGTTTGATTAAGGAATGCGAAATTTATCCCATATGTAGTATTGTTTCCAAAACAACAAAATAAGATTTCACACTGTTTTAATGCAAGCAGGAGTTCAGCCAAAAAATCTATTTCCTAGGTAGCAGTGGTGCTGGTCCTTATGGGTAAAAATTTCATCTCAGATCCAGAAATAATCTAATTTTTCATCCTGTCCTAAGTGTGTTGATCATAATGATGCAACATAAGGAAAGCATGTTTTCTGGAATGCCACATCACTTTGAGGATATGAATTTGCTCCATCAAGCACTCTGTTATCCTGATTCAAATAGTCTATAAAATGAGTACCCATTTATATTATCTGTACTGAAAGATGGAAAACCTATGGGAAATTGGACAGCTTCTTCATAAACTCAGGGATTACTTTATAGAAATTAAGTGTATAGGTGCGCAAAGTAGTAGTTAAGCAATTTTAATCTCTGCAATGAACAAACCATACCCTAATTAAAAACTCACCATCTCATTACACAAAAATGAAAGACCTTTAGATACAGTGATTTATCACATTAGGGTAATTCCACACCCAATTTAGCCATTGATGCATGTCTAAAATCTGATTTCCCTGATGACTTGGAAGATATTTAAGCTGCTGTCTTCTACTTTCCTTGCACAGGAAATCTGCCTAAAAAGCTCTTTGACACTTCAGGAAAGAACAAAAGCTATATCCCATATTTACCAACACAATATGAGCTGAGAGGACAAAAAAAACATTCAGCTAGGACCTAGCAGAAACTGTGATGGCTTATACAACTCTCACCACTTCAAACACCATCATGTTCTTCCACCTCTGTGCTTTTTCACAATACCAAGAAAAAAAAACGCCTTTCTGCTTTACAGTGATATTGTAATAACTGACTAATTAAGGCAGTAATTGCATCTCGCCTGCCAGAGCACCATCCAGTTTCTCTCTCGGTCCCCCTCCTCAACAGGACAGGGGAGGAAAATAAGATGGACAAGTTCATGGACTGGGATGAAGGCAGTAAAATAAGAAAAGAAAAAGCCATGCACAGAAGCAAATCATAAAGAGGTATTCATTCACTACTTCCCATCATCAGGCGATGTCCAGCCACTTCCTGGGAAGCAGGACTTCAGTACACATAGTGGTTACTTGGAAGCCAAATGCCATATCCATGAATGTCCCCCCGTCCTCCTTCTTCCCCTGAGCTTTTATTGCTGAGCACATCATCATATGGTATGGAATATCCGTTTGACCAATTGGGCTCAACTGTCCTGGTTGTGTCCTCTCCCAACCTCTTGCCCACTCCTAGACTACTGGTCTTGGGTCTGGTGGGGGCATCGGGTTGGAGAGAAAGCCTTGATGCTGTGTGCATGCTACTCAGCAATAGTCACAACATTCATGTGTTACCAACACTTTTCTAGACACAAATGCAAACTGTAGCACAGTATGGGCTGTGATGAGGACAGTTAACTCTATCCCAGCCAGACCCAGTAGAGTAAGCAAAGAAAGACAACTCAAGAGTGAAAGATGTGACTGCTGGGGAGGCTAACAGGAACAACTACTAAATGAGACCTACAATTTTCAATTATTCTACTTTCTAAATAGATTTGATGGAAAATAACCTGGGAACATTTGCTCTAAAACAATGTTTGTAGGTTTATTGTTTAGACCTAAATAGGAAAATAAAAAAATTTCCTCTCAATGCAAGATGAGAAATTACTGGTGCTCCAATCAAATTGTGTCCACAGTCCCAACTGGGTATGTGACTAAACTGACAGGTCAAATCCACAGATATCTGAGTCCCTGTCTCTATCACCAGGTCCTATCGCACTCAGTGAGAACTTAGATCTGGAAATCTTCTAACAAGGGGCTGATAAAGCTGCAGGACCTTCAACTGTTCTTTTAGTTGTCTGTGTCAAAACGGCTTGTATTTTGTGAACTTCTGTGAAGAATGAAAAATATTTTTGTTTGGAATTATTTTGGAGATAGCAGAGGTTATACTTCTCATCACAATAGTGCCAGAATGAGGTCCTGACTGATGTTGTTCCTTCAGAAATATTGACTTTAAGTCTGCTAAGAATTGCCAGTTTTAGTTACTTATTAGATGCTTAACCTGTGAGGTTTTATTTTTTTATAAATGGAATCTAATAAAAATATTTATATCTCTAACAAGTATTTACAATCTAACCAGTACACATAAGTACATGTGTAACTTCATATTTTATACATATTTTGAACTGTATTATGAATTAGTCTTTTAATCAGTGAAACTAGCCAACTGACAATGACCCATCTCAGTAAGTCCTTCCAAACACTAGTTCCTGGTCAGAAGAGATACTTAAAAAAATAAGTCAAATTAGGGAGGGAAGAACTCTGTATTCAACCATCTTGCCTTAGAAAATGACACCAAGCTGAGTGGTGTGGTCGACATGCCTGAGGGACAGGATGCCATTCAGAGGGACCTGGGCAACCTCAAGAAGTGGGCCCCCGTGTGAACCTTATGAGGTTCAACAAGGCCAAGTACAAGTTCCTGCACCTGGGTTAGGGTAACCCCCAGAACCAATACAGGCTGAGCGATGAAGGGATCGAGCACAGCCCTGACAAGAAGGACTTGGGGATACTGGTGGATGAAAAGCTGGACATGAGCCAACAATGTGCGCTTGCATCCCAGACAGCCAACTGCATCCCAGGACACATCAAAAGAAACGTGGCCAGCAAGTTGAGGGCGATGATGATTCTGCCCCTCTACTCCACTCTCGTGAGACCCCACATGGAGTTCTGCATCCAGCTCTGGAATCCTCAGTACAGGAAAGACATGGACCTGTTGCAGTGGGTCCAGAGGAGGGCCACAAAGATGATCAGAGGGATGGAACACCTCTCCTGTGAGGACAGCCTGAGAGAGAGTTGACGTTGTTCAGCCTGGAGAAGAGAAGGCTCCAGGGAGACCTTACAGCAGCCTTTCAATAATTAAAGAGGGGTTAGAAGAAAGATGAGGACAAACTTTTTAGTAAGGCTTGTTGCAATAGGACAAGGTGTAATGGCATTAAACTGCAAGGGGGTAGATTCAGACTAGATAGAAGGAAGAAATTTTTTGCAATGAGGGTGGTGAAACACTGGAAGAGGTTACCCAGAGATGTGATCGATGTCCCATTCCTGGAAACATTCAAGGTCAGGCTGGTCAGAGCTTTGAGAAACCTGATCAAGTTGAAGATGTCCCTGCTCATTGCTGAGTGGTTGGACTAGATGACGTTTAAAGGTCCCTTCCAACCAAACTATTCTATGAGTCTATGAAAATTAAATGTCCACTAAGTCAATCCCTCTGTAATCCTGCTACCTTAATAGCAACCAGGCAGTCACATATAGGCTATCTGAATTTCTAGACCACGTTAGACGTGTTTTATAAGAACTATTTCCATTTAGACCAGAAAATTACTCTTCTGCATATTTTCTTGTGGACTCAGCTGCCCGGAACAACAACATAATACAACACGGGAGCCCACTGAAGGCTATTGCCAATGAATCTGCAAGTTTTTTTTCATATTTGGTCTCACATTCACCCACGAGTGTGAAAGAGAATTCTGTCAATTTCAGACAATTCTGTCTTACGATTATTAGTAAAAACAATCAAAATTTGACACAAAACTTTCTGTAGACATTTCATGGATTTTCAGAACATCATGGCCATCACCTCTATGTCACTGTGTAGGAAGGAACAATAAGAAGTCTTTGGGGGGAAAAAAAGTAAAAATCCAAGGTTCTGAGTTCAGCTCCATCCTGGGAGTTATACACATCTATGTGCTAGGGGCAGGACAATATAACTGCAAATGTAAGAGGAAAAACCTCACCTCCTCTCTAGACACCTTCCCTTACTCCGCAGCCTCAAAGACACACCAGTGGAATCCTTGAGCACCAGTTTTCCTGAATCTCAGCCCACTGGCCTATAATGTGTATGTACAGCAGACAACGGTCTTTTTTTATTATTATTTTATTTTAGATAAAACAGAGCCCATAATCCTAGGGTTTCGTAAAATAAAACGGAAAAGGTGAACATGTGCCCTATGCTGATATCAGTGCCTAAGCCTGCAGACAGCTTCCTGCTGAGGATGAAGAACAGCTGCAAGTCAGCACTGAAGATATCCAACCGCACATCTACCATTAAAAAGCCTGGTGAACAGCAGCTGTCTTCTCTCACTCAAGACAGTGTTCCACGGAGATGGGGAGCCCCACTAAGTGCTCCACTTAGTGCCCAGGGCCTGCATCTATCCTTTGATAGACATCCTTGGGCAGCACAGCCCGTAGCAGAACTGCTGCTGAGAGGTGGAGGGAAACGGCAACAGAAGAGAAAACTGAGACTTTACAGTAGACAAAAACAACTTCTACATATATCATAAGTGAGAGAATTAGCTGAACCGTGCTTTGAAATTCTGAGAATAAGTGAAATAAACCCTACCTTAAATTTGCACACGGTCTACGTCTGTAAAACCTTATCCAAGAGAAGCTTTCTTCTGAACCCTGAGTCCTGTGCTCTGTTCTCCTTCCTGTTACCACAGGGACCTAATCCTAAATTTCCTATATTTCATTACAATGTGAGAAGCCATTAAGTCCTCGGGAGTGGTTATTCCTGCCTGAAGGAAGGACATACAGAGTGGATCAGCATCTCCTCAGCCATTAGCGAGTGGAGTGCAGCCTCTGTGCTCACCTGGCACATCAGGATATCTGAACTGATCTCTCTGACTGCAAGGGATAAATTGGATTAGAAAAAAGTCAGACTGAATAATGGTGTGGTATTCTTTTAAAAGCACCTCACAGATTAAGACAAAGTTTCAGATCTACATCAAAAGCACCAATTCACTCTTAGCAGTGCTTCACAGTGTCTGTAATGTGGTCAGCCTAAGAAGTAACAGCAAGAGCTCACATCTAGAGCTTGTGCAGAGTGAGGAAGAAAGCAGTTGTTGAATATTTTGGCACGTATTTATAAGCAGTCTAGTTAAAAAAATCAAACTTAAACACCAGCTGCTGATGTGTCATTACACAGGCACAGAAACGGTCGTATATTTAGGTCAGTGCACAGAAGTACACACATGACAAAGCAAGAACAGGAGTGGATTTTTTAAGGCAGGGAGGGGCCTGGCTTGTACAATGCAAAAATGGGTTTGTCTTAGCCTTCTACATCAGGATTTATTTTTTAGTATCAAATCAAAAGAAATCCTTTCTTGCACAGCCAAGGTACTGAACTGTCCTTTAAAAGAAGTCCTTCTCTCACACGTGACCATACATTAAGTGATCTAGCAAGAAACCTATATGAAAAGGCTCTAGTAAAGCTTGTACAAACACCAGACCTGTGACTAAAATCTCCCTCATCCAGCAACTGTAGCCAGACCATTGTATATAGAGAACTTAGCTTTGTTATATCTTTAAATATCCCTATATAACAGATGCATTGTAACGTGTTGTAGGAAAAAATAAAATGTTTTTAGAGGCAATGAAGAGAAAAGAACATTTCTTTGCAATGGATATTAAAAAATTGTATGTACAACTTTCCACACAGGGTTTAACTACAAGGTCACCGTTAATATCTTATCATGTATTTAGGACCCTGGGGAATAAATACATTCCTCTGAGGAAGGACAAAGTTAAAATGCTTTTCATTGTAAAGAATCTTACCATGTCTCTTTAAGCAGGATTTGTGGAGTAAAATAAAAAAATGTACCCCCCATTGGGGGAGCGAAGCAGAGAGAGTTGACTTAACTGTAAAAGGCTCATTTAATGACTTTTGCATTGTAAAGAAGATGGCAATTCCCAGGGAGAAGGAGCAGCCTTTGGCTTGTCAGCCTTAATGAAGTGCACTCAGTACAGAGCTTCAATGAAGATAGATATCAATAATAAGGTAGGTAAAACTGATGAGTTTGGAACCTATTTGCATAAACTGGTACTTACACTTCCAAAATGCTCACATTACAAATACTGAAACCACACAGATTTCACTAACAAATTTACCACATTAAAGGAGTGCTATTTATCTACATAAATAAAATTTCTGTGCTGGGTACTAAATGGTGCTTCAGGGATTTCCCAGTTTATCAACTCTCCTACTTATAACAACACAACCAGAAACTTTATGAACACAGCAATATTTACCACTGGCTTTAGCTATACATTTGTTATTTTTATCTTTCTTGTTCTAGATAAAAAAGAAGTGGAGATACCTGACTTTGAATAATAAAACACATAGAAAAAAAATCAAGCTAAATTACAGGAGGGGTTTTGTTTGGGTTTGGGGCATTGTATGGGGGGATTAAACTCTCAAAAGCACTATATTCCTATCTTTTAGTCTATAGCAAGTGAGTACCAATTTGACTCACAAGCGGATCTATTTTTTCCATGCATCCTCTGCAAGGATTCATCTGCAGCATCATTTAGCTACTCTGCCTGGGTGCACACAGTGACATCCACTGGTGCAGAGCATTTTTGCTACAAGATTCACAGAAATACCATGTGTCACGATTGATTTGGGCTTTGAAAGCAATTTCATTCACTTCTACATTATCTAATGCAGCACAGTATTTAATACTGCTTAACTTTAAGCATGCAAATATTCCCACGGGGAAATGAGTTTAAGTGATTTGCTCATTGGAGTCAGGGCACCTTGCAAGACTCAGTCTTGAAGAATAGATGAAGTTCCCAGTTGGAAGGATTCCCATGTCTTCTATATGTTTGTCCCTCAACTTGCCAAGAGAGCACAGTGCAAAATTTATTACTATCTGCAGCCTCAACATCAGTTTCTTTCCCCACCACACCCCCAAATCTTCCCCAACAGGCCTAGAATTCATGCAGCTGAGGAAGAAGCTGAGATGCAGGATGAAATGTATTGTGTTCCACAATCTTGTGTCACTTTCTGCCAACATGACAAAGCCCAGCAATCTGAAGAGTGGAAATCACCTTCCCCAGGGCTCAGCTTTATGGACCTAAAAGGATGAACAGCAACAGATATCTCAAAGCCCTTCTGGACTTCATTTCCTGTGGAGCCTCCTGGAAAAAGTACAGTTTAACAACACAGTTCAGTGCATCTCAGATGTGTTGCAGTCATTGCACGCACCCAGCACAGCACCTGTGCAGATTTCTTAATAAGATGAGTACAAGTTCACTGAAAAGGTTATCAAACATTGGAACAGGCTGCCCAGGGAAGTGATTGAATCACCATCCTTGGAGGTATTTAAAAGATGGGTAGACGTGTTGCTTAGGGACATGGTTTAGTGGTGGTTTTGACAGTGTTAGGTTAATGACTGGACTCGATGATCTTAAAGGTCACTTCCAACCTAGGCAATTCTATGATTCTATGAAGTATGGGAGCTCTGCATATAACAAACAATTGTTTCTCTACTGCTTGAGGTTAGGGTGATGTTCAAAGATCTGTTGTTTG
The DNA here is from genome assembly GCA_013398815.1 of Ibidorhyncha struthersii. NCBI lineage: Eukaryota > Metazoa > Chordata > Aves > Charadriiformes > Charadriidae > Ibidorhyncha > Ibidorhyncha struthersii. The sequence goes on along the minus strand of VZSZ01006772.1, from coordinate 165,108 downwards.
AGGGAGCAAAACCAGAGATGAGTGGATTTAGGCGGAACTAGGAATCATATGTCAGATCTCTAAAATGAATAGAATGCAACCAGCACAAAAGGATTTCTTGTTGTGCTGCTGTATGATGAGGGCCAGATTCTTGATGGATATATTTACAGTTGAATTACTAGCCATGTCTCCTCAAAAATTTAATAAATAAAAAATGTTTAATTTTCAATTAGTGAGCTCAAAGTAATTTTTTATTGGTTCCCCCCATGATTTAAAGATTACGATACTATACACTGCAGAATCTATCAAATTATGATACATTTTTAACTAAACATGTAAAAAATGAAAAATTTGGACACCTTTGGAATGTTTTTCCTCATTATCTTTCATATTTGATATTTTCTGAAATTAAATTTTAATCATCTGTAATTATGATACTGATATATCTGAAGCACCACCAAACTCTAGATTCCCTTTCAGTAGTCCAAGTTCAAATGGTTGTGATAATTTTAAACCAGCTTTGAATAATAAGACTAATTTTTTTAATGAGTCTGCTCCAAAACCCCAGACCTGTCAAAAATTGCCAGAATACCTCTAGCTGACTGCCCTGTAAAGTCAGTGTGCTACTGCTACAGAGAGCTTCCTTTTCCTTCATTTCACGTTATGCACCATTAGCAAACCTGTCAGCCAAATTCCAGTTCTGTAATCTCTGGTTCTGGTGACAGCTTGCAAAGTAAAAAGAGCAGAGCTTTGCTCTTCACACAACAGATTTTATCTCCTTTTCAGTGCATACAGCTTATAAAACCCCTTTTTTGACTTTTAAACTGGGCAAATTTGATACAGAAGAAACAATTAACAGGTGTTGGAAATTGATTTTTTTAACTGACTATGGGTTTTTTAAGTTCATTTTATACTTTCATGATCACATACTTCCAAATAAACAGACAAATAATGATTTTTTTCAACTCTTCCAACTACAAAAACATCTCAAACAGCAGTAAATATAGATCCTGTGAAATCCAAACAGATGCAACTGAAACAACCAATCTTACTGAAAAAAAAGATTTATCATGTGTGTAGGGGTTAATTCCTAAAGTAAGGGGAAGTCCACATCACTTTAATCTCATGGCTTGTTTCCTCCAAAAAAGCAAGATTTCTCCTGATTATGTAGCTAAACATCATGATGATCTTCATTCCACCTCATTGTGGGGATTTTTTTCCATTTAAAATAAAAACAAATGCTGGCATAATGCAGAGAGTTTATAATCAACCTACATATTCTACTGGACATGTCAATTTTGCTCTTTGAATATTTTTGTCCTTTAATTTACAAAGCTCCTATTTATACCTCTTCTAACAACACAAAGTATGACAGAAAACAACGTTTTAATACACAAAAGACTCGGTTCCCTGGTGCAGCTCAGTGTCTATTCCAATAAGCTTGTGCTGCTGCAGTTTCTCAAAGGGTGCAGAAAAGCAGCTACGCAGCCTCTAGCAGATTTCCAATGCCATGAAAGAGTCATAGTGCCCCTTTTTCCCCTGAAGCCCATAAGCAAAATGCAATTAAGTAATGATGCTGGGGCAAAGCTAAAGGACTGGCAAAGGTCACACCTGAAAACAAAAAAAAAACAGAAATACTTTCCACCACGCCTTCCTTCATACTATTCAGCACATTCAACCATTCCGCATCTGGTAATTTAGCACCTATCCTAGTCTTTTAAAAACTTGGATAAAGGCTCATTTTATCAGAGAAGATCTTGCTAAGAACCGAAACAAACCTCTGCCTCTATTCATCTTCTTCACTCCTCCAGCCATAATTTTATTCTTTTTCTCACATCACTTCCCCCTCATTTTTAAATACTAACTTTACTGTAATGTCCTTACAAGTTCCATACTATTTTCAGTGATTATATTATAGGCAGGTACTTATAATCTCACATAAGAAAGAATTATGTCATAATTCTTCTGTTCTGCTTAAAATTTATACGTGATGTTGCATCCTGGAGAGACTTCTTTTGTTCAGCTTTCCCTGCAATGCATTCCCATTGAATTTGAGGCATACACAAAAAGAATCAAAAAAAAAAGTGATTTTAAATAACTTTTGGCTTGGTTTTCCTGCATCTAGTATCTATGCAGATTGATTAATGTTTCAAAAAGGGTCTTGGAAAAAAAGCAGTCTTAAAGTTGGGCTTTGCAATTCCACGTCTATAACATATTGCCATCTATTGGCAAAAGGGAGAAAACACCAACCTTTCTGAGCTGAATGTTAGCACTGGAAATAGAAATCCCTCTCCTTCAGGCATTTATATGTAACTAATTTTACGTGTGTACAGAGCTGCTGTATAATATACTAAGTTTTACATACTGCTTGTGCAAGATGTATGTCATAAGAAATGAGTCCAGTTCTTCATAAGTGAGAAAGATAATATTCAATATAATGCATAGAAGTGTTGACCTTAAAACACTTGCTTCCTCAGCCAAAAGAACAGATATATACCACATTTATGCCCCATATCTACTGAAGACTGAAAGAGTGTGTTGTAGATGGCATGTGCCTGTGCCACAGATCTAAAGAAAGTAATTAATAACCGCTAACTCACAACAGAAAACCCCAAAAGTGTTGACCTTAGCTGTCCCATAGGATTATCTCTGCTGTACCAGACTTGTAATTAAAATCTTCCCTAGTTGCCACTTGCCCCTTCCTCCCCATGGAGGTACAAGTGCTCAAACGCTGCTTTGCCAGCAGAGGGACAGCTGGTGAAATCCCATAGGGAAATGCATTGATCCAGCATGAGGGATCCCTACGTCAGTGAACTACCACAGTGTCTGGCTCTTTTGCCAGGACATAAACACATCAAGGATGAATTTTCAGTCATGTATACAGCTAAATATGCAGATAACACATAGTAGTCATTTTTTAGAATACCTAGAACTGACCATCTCAGTAACTTAAAGAAAATTAAAATAAAAAAAAGACCTGTACCTTGAGGTGTTTTGGAGACACAAAAGTGATTACTTCCACAGGGTTGAAAGTGTCTGTGCTGGTTTTCTGCCAGTTTCCCCCTTGAAAGTTAGCTTAATTATTTGACTCGCATGCCCAGTGATTTCAAGACGTCTGTTGTGATTGAACTGCATGGACTGTAAAATGTCACACCAACTAATAATATACTGAAATATTAACTGAACGTTAGAAAAATCAATAAAAGTCAAAGGTAGAGGAAGAGAAGGAACAAATGAAAATGAAACAACAGATGTACCATGTGGATCTGGAGGATGATGGATAGGCTGAGGGTTAAGATTAAAAAATGGAAGTTCTAGAATATGTTGAAAATGAAAGAAAAACAACTGGCAGATAATTACTGAACCCAAACCTGCAAAGACATGCAGCTGGGGAACAAATTACGCTGCTCAATACTTAATTTACTGGGCCTTTGTTTCCCTTAACGCAGGCTAGCTCCTGATATGATCTACATACTCGGATGGGAGTGTAGAAGATTTCAGGTACTTCTCACTCCCACTTTCTTGCCTGGCAGTGCCACAGAGAGGACAGCAGGAGAAGGACATATTGCTTCCTCCATCTGGAAAGGGCAGGAACAGGGAAAGGTCACAGCTTGACTTTCTTCCACTTGTAACCTCGCAGACAGCTATGCCAGGGATGTGCATGGAGCTTTCTGAAGGACACTTCCTCCTCAGATGAGAGGATCTGGGATGCAGATCGACTCCAGTGCAATCCAGCTGCTTTCTCAGTGCCTCCTGAAACACTTTCCTGTGCTCAGCAAAGCCACATTTCAGTTGTTCTTATCCCAGAGAAAAAAAAAAAAATAGAAAAAAAAATAGTTTCTGACCAGCAACTTAGAATAGGAAAAGTTTAATATTAAAACCCAATCCCTGTTATGAACCAGTTAGATACTTTTTTATGTGTACAATGCTGATATGACTGTGTCCCCAAGCTGGGCTGATCAGCCCTGGGAAGAATAAAGTGGAACAGGAAACTTGTTTTCCTGCTTTGGAGAACTTGCTAAGGTCACAAAAACATCCTCTGCTCCAGGCTGGAAAAAAAACAAGACTTCTGACTTCTTTTAATGAGATAAAGAGAAAAAAAGTATTTCTGAAACTCATCTGGGATGTTCTGACTCTGAATCAGAGCACAACTAAAAAACTAAGCTCTCCCATTTCCCTAGTCCACAATCTGCCCATCAACAGACCTCCCTTTATGCTTCTCTCCTAGGGAAACTCTCCCCATGAAAGTTTTACTGCAACTAGTATAGTCCCACAGGAAGTTTTATTCCACAAAAACGTTCACTGCTGTCCACTGGGAATAAAGTTATAGGCTGTAAGGCTAAAGATAGTGTCATATTCTTAGTTCTGTCCCCCTGCTCAAACTGTGACCTCCTGTTAAGTCACTTAACGGAGATGTCTTAAAAGCACATGAATAATTCAGGATAATAATTCTCTTCAGGTTTTCTTTCAATCAAGTACATTTAAAATTGCATTTCCTTTCTTACATTGCTGCTCTGTTTTTCCCTTTGCCTATCAGTGAATCACCATCTCTGCGTGTACTTCAAAGAGAGTTATGAGTATGAAAAATAACGTTAATGAGCTATTATCAAAAGCTGGTCACCTCCCTGTGACTTTTTCAGCCCTCTGCCAGATTCTGCCAAAACTACTCTTAATATATGCACACTCTGAATGCATTGAGAAGGAAGCACATAACTCACTCAGGCCTTTTCTTCTTGAGGGCAATGGTTTCCCTTAATCCATCACTGTAGCCCAATGATGCTAATGCAGTATTCTACTGCAAACTGTTATGAACATACCTTTCATTTTTATAATGCCTTTCATCCAAGAGAGATGGCCCCCACGGTGCTTTAGAGATTGCGTTGTATGGTGTGATAATAACAGCGTATGGATCACTGCACTCACACTGAAATATAGACCCCTCTGGGTTGGAAAGCAGCACACGTCTAACATTGCCAGGAACACTATGCGATATATTAAGATAGAAATGAAGGCTACTTCATCCTCTTGTAGCCACAGGTGAATGCAGGTAGGCCAGGGTGTATTTTCACGCGCTGTAATTTAGCCAGGAACTAGAACCAACAGTGTCAGAAATACAACCTGAATTTTAATAACTTCCAAGAACATTAATGCTAGAAGGGAGTTAAAACTATACAAATCCAAGGACAGCTCTGCTATAATACTGAACTCAACAGAGTTCAGGACAACCTGCGGATCCTCTGCATCCTGCCAGGTCACCCTCCTACTCTGGGAAACACCAATGTGTTCCTGTCCCGGCTATGCCAGGAGCTGCTGGAAGGGAGAGCATCATGGCACAGCAGCCGGCTATTCTCTCTGAATAGAAGCTTCCATTCTCCCTGTGGGGCGGGAGACCAATATGATCCCATTATTTTATGTGCTTACCTGCATTCTTTATTTTATTGCTATCCTATTATTCTACATTTAGGATGTATAAACCTTGAGTAGGTATCATCTTTGTGTATACAGTGCACACTAGCACTGATGCGATGGGAGTTCTTACCTCCCATATACTATATAAAAATTACATTACAAAAAAGTACATTACAAAAAAGCAGGAGAAAAGTAGAGGGGAAAAATAGATTCGGTATATGTATTTTCAAAATTTTTCAATTTTATTGACTTTTTAAAATAAACATTGCAGGTTAAAATAAAACATTTTACAGAGTTATTGTGCCGCTATCTGATGACACTTTAATGCTGGTAACAGGATTCGGTTCTGTTACAGAAATTGCAAGCAAAGTGAATGTTGTTGCCGAGCAAAGATGTGAGCTCAGTTACCAGTTCATAAGTGTGCATGTTCAAAATGCCCCTGTGCCGTTTCCTAAAGAGCCCACCTTTACTTCATCCGACATGCAGAAAAATCAGACAAGACTCTGTCCCCACTGGGAAACAGGGACTTCTATAAACCTCACAGGATCAGAGAAACCATTACTTTGATTTATTGCAGAGGCTTATCTCTAACACTGGCCAGATCCAGACTTTCACAAAGATTATGAAAAGCCTCTGCGGTGGGCAGCGAGAGGCTAATTCTGGTCTGTGAGTTTTGAAAGGAAAAATGTTGTAAGGTGTCACTAGAAAGACTCTTCGGACACATGCAGCACCTCTTAATGGGTTCAGGAGTTTCTGGCTGACCTGATCAACCACTACCCATGACTGATGGAGTTCAGTGGGTCTTGTTCAGATACCCCAGGTATATCCTTAAATCAGAATAAGCGTAGGAATGATCCAAACCCAGAAACCTTTAGAATTCCTACATCTACTGAACTAACTGGGTAAAAAGATTAAGAGTCTTAGCTGATCTAGGCAGCTGGTTGATGTTTCCATTTATAGTTGCAGTGAAGAATTTTTTTTTTCAGAATTTTTCATATTTTTCTTTAGCCTGACCTCTTGCTTTTGTGACAGTAACATATGACATACTGTAAAGATCTTAAAATTCTTCTGGATTTTTTTTAAAATATCTGCTAATTCTGTTTTAACTCTGAGCAAAGATCATTTTCCATAATTTCAGAACACAAAACACTGAATTCCACTTTGTTCTTTTTTTTCTCAACAAATATTGCATCAATACATTATTCTGAGGTATATTGTGAAAATCTTCACAGGAGTCATAAACTTTGTATGCAGATAAACACCCCTATATTAACAGCTCCCGTTTAGTTATTTTTCTAGTATAGTCTAGCATTCCCAATTAAGTTTATGAAAGAGGAAGGTTGATATATGGAGTGCAGAATGAATTTATTAGCATCTAGTTACAAAACCTGTAAGAAAATTATTCTCCACAAATTAATTCAGGTCTGTAATTTGAAAAAAAATAGTTTGAGAACATTAAACAGTACAAATAACAGTTCCTTCATCAGAAAAAGAAATAGAAAAGGGTCTAATAAGGACTTAAAAAAACCCAAGGACTTTTAAAAAATTCCACTTACAGAGACATATATCTCTCCACGACTTGAAACACTGGTAAGTGGCTGAAGATCAACAGTTCACACTGCTCTGGAGCCTGGAATCTGTTTAACGACCTTCTAGACAAAACAATGCAAATAAATGTGACTCTAACATCTTGATAAAGTGTTAAACTACAAACTGAAGGACAAAGCTTGGGCCTTTCAGGTTATAGTTCTGTTAGTTTCCTTGAACTAACAGATTCTTCTGATTATTATTACTAGTTATACCATTGGGAATGACAACGATTGTGCTTCTCATGTTGAGTAATAAGTGCCCCAAATTATTGTGCCCTGGCAGAAGCAAGTAACAGTCTGTGCTTTTTAAAAGCCTCTTGGGGCTTGACCTTGCAAACATTTGCATTTTTGTTTAACTTTAAGCACCCCAGTAATCCTGCTGAGCTCAATGACTAAACAAATGAGAATGATCGACAGCTGGAGGCTACCGCAACGCTGATCAGAGGCGGCGCAACTCTGCACGTGCTCCCCATTGTCGAGAAGTGAGATATGCTCCTCACCCAACGAGTTTTTAATCAGAGTGGCTGCTGTAACGAGAAAGAATTCCTGCACTGGGGAACTGAAGCAGACAGTGGGGAAAGGAAGTAAAGAATGAAACACATTCTGAGAAATTCCTTCTGGGACAACGCTGAAGAATTCACGTGCTTTATTTTACTATTCCCCCTCTTGTTTTCTGTAATTTATTATGAAGGTCATAAACTTCAGCTTACACTGCGGGAGCTCATATACCTGTGGTGATGAGCACAGTGCAATAAACATGTTTACTGTGTGATATCTGAAGGAAATCTTCTGTTCTGTTATATTCCCTTTGATTTCTACTCCCATTCTTTTGTACTTCAGTTATTAGATAGCAGGACAGTACCGTAAAAATTCATACACTATGAACAAAATAAAATGTACTACGGAGTCTGTACTTATCTTTTCTTCCTAATTTGCAAGTTACAACAGCTGGCCAATTAGACCATTTGGAAAACTTTGACCAAACATATTTTAGATAGAAAATCTCCACAAAATAGGCATCACCACATGTGTGAACTTATAGCAGAGGTGACAGGGGCAGCACACAAAGAATTTCCACTGGTCTGCTACATGCCTGTGGATTAGAAGTGACACTGCCTCTTCCAAATTTAGCTTTATGTGGAGCTATGGCTGTAGACAGCACTGGGAGACTCTTCCAGAGGTGACCAACACTTAGTTCCTATGCAGAGGTATCAGTGTTGTCCTGGTTCCCACTGGCATCCAGGAGACTATCCTTTGCATGAGACAACTTCCTGATCAGCTGTATCTCCCTTTTCTGAAAGGTGGCATCTCCAAACTATGACCAGTTCGGTACTGGAACCATTAAGTTTTTCTTTCCCTAACTCCATGGCAAATCACTCGAGGGTTACCAGCCCTGCTGTAGAAGATAGAACATATATCTTGAAATATGCCCTGTTAGTCACTGCGTGTATATTTATTTTAGGAAATGCATTCATATACTAACATTTGAGGTATTGTAACATCAGAGAATAAATACCTTAAAGGTGTTACATCAAGAAGTAGCAGAAAGAAAAAAGGACTTCCAGAGCAGCAGCTCTTAATACAGTAGGACAATTTTTTCCGTGCAGGCCACAAAACACCAAACATCGTAACCAGCAGTATTCAAAATGGTCTATTGCCATTCAGACACTGACAAGTGTCAAGGTCAATAGTGGAACAAGACTGACATTCAAAAGGAGTCCTTGTGTCTTTTCTCAGCAAATAAGCACTGGGAACAGAGGGGGTGGAGAGGAAAGGGAAGAAAGTTATTTTAGCCATCCCAGTACAGTAAATCTTGGGACCTGAATAACAAACAATAAATATATTTATTCCGCATGGGACTCATCTAACTTTGGAACTGTTTAATTTATCTATCTTATATTGAGATGAATCATTCTCAGGAAATGGCTCTGAAGGGAATGTAGCCCAGCTAACCCCAAGTTAGATAACTAACTTATAGATGCCTATGCTTAGAAGAATTTCCTACCCTTTACCTCTGCTATCTTCTATAGTTACTTTAAACGTAGCATCAGCTCGTCAGAACTGATAAAATTTCTTGTATTATCCAGGTACCCTGGAAGCCACTGTTCTATGCATGTATAAAAAAATGCAGAAGACAGGAGAGTCCAAAATTTATCAGAGAACTGACTGCTCAGATAAAGCATTCACTTATTTGTGATAAAAAAAATCCCACGTTCCTTGGCTGGATACTTCCCACCCTTTTATAATGTCTTTACTTATCTTAAATAGTATCACACACACATAACATTTCAAGACTGATGGCCAAAAAAAAAAAAAATTATCTTGGTGCTGTGCTGTATTATATCCCTGAAATATCAGTAGAAAAGATATACTTAAAAAGATGGTATTATCAGTTTTTAAGTCTCTCACAGAATTCTAACATCCATTGAGGATCTTTGCCAGCAGCATCAGGCAGAGCCTGAGGTTACAGTGTGGGAAGGTGGACGACAGGGGCTCACTCCAAGGCAGAATATCTGAAAAGTACAGTGCTTATGCTTTTAGCTCTGTCCAGGGTTAACACAGAATTGAAGCACTCATACACAACTGCATTCAGCTAAGCCACTGCATTGCTGCTTGCTTAGATTAATTAGTATTTAGAAACTATATGCAATGGGAAAACTTTTACTCAATAGACAGATTCATAAATAAAACAGGGATTAATAATCACTAAAAATTGTATTTCAGAAGAATCCACTTAAAACTTTATTATAGATTGACAGGCCTACGTCCTTTGGAAAGGGTCAAATACAGTCTTGTATGCAAGTGAGTTCACTGGAGTCCTAGTTTCCTTCACACTTATATAATCCTTTACTATATACAAAAATCTTCTCTGGTGTGTACATCCAGTCCCTTTGCTTAACTCTATAAGAAGGAGAGGGTCACGCAACACAAGCCTTAGAGGCTGTCAGAAGCAATCCACAAGCAGGAAATTCACACAAACCCTTTTTAGCATCAGGCTGGGAACCTCAGTCCTACCCCAGATCAGCAAAACCTGCAGATTAGTCATGCTGCTTTAATGCAAATAATTGCAGTCCTTCCTTACATTTTCCATGGCAATGCCCATCTTTTGTGAGATAATGCCTTTAAACACTACCCAGCACAAGCTTCACTGATCCTTAGTTGACTCCCTCAATCCCAGCAGTGTTAATCCATGATTAACTCCTAGATCTGTTCACAGGTTCTTTAAACCTCAGCAAATGTAATTCCTCTTGACTGTTCCTTAATAAGTTGTTCTCCTGCTCCTCTTCCTTCACAGTTTTAGGCATTGCTCTGCTCTCATTCCTCACTGGTCCATGGATACACAAGCAAATTAGAACCCAACACAAAAGAAGGGACATCGTCCCTGTGCTGCTGTCAGAAATTGGCCTAAGCTTTTTGAGACCCACAGTTTATAATCCACCAGAAACAGGATGTGAAATGAGAGTGTATAGTGCTGTACCTTAGTCAGGGTAATGGACACACTATAACATTTTAGAATAAAAAATATGGGTTTATGGTGTATTTGAAGTGGTCCTACCACAATGAGTTTTCAATCCACTACCAGAGCTTCTGCACCACCATAGTAACAACTAATAACAGTAACTGTCAAGAAAATTCAGTGGCAAAGATCTATTTCTGGAATGCACAAATTTGAGAAAATATGTACACATACAAAGTATCTAGAACTTTAATACGCATCACAGAGCGGATGCGCAGAAAGGAAAAATGGAACAGAAGATGAGGTTGAATTCAAACTAGATCTACTTGATGATTTTGGTTCTTAGTGAGGTTGACAGCTTTGAAAACCTTCACAAAAGTAATGACTGTAACATCAAAAAGAGACCTTATTGTGAGTTTTTACTTTCAAAATAATAAATTATTATATGAAAAAGTCAATTTTGTTTTAAATAGACTCTAATAAATGTAAAATATTTTGGGAAAAAACCTACATGTAATGCCATAGAGAGAAGGAAAGAAAACAAAAAAGAACTGCTAACACTGCACCAGTTTCCACATGAAGCAGGCATGTAGGAACCGAATTGTCTCATACTGTAGGGACAGGCTGAGCAAACACAGATCTATTTCAACATTTGTTCTAGAATTCTCTGATATAGCATAAAAAAAAAATGAAATGTTCATTGGCTCCCTCATTATACATAAATGTCTGCTACTTTTTGCTTTTAAATTTACCCCAATGTAAAGTTATTTATGCATGAAGATCACATTTGAATAGTAGAGAAGTCTTTTCATAGACAGCTAGAAAAAATAAAAAAGAAAAAGGCCTCAGTTCTTATCACAATGAGCAGCAGGGAAAAATAGAGCAGTAGAAAAACCAGGGAGACATAAAGACCAGGGAAACAATAGAAAATAGAGAATGAAGTCACAAGAAAGAGAATAAATAATTCCCAGGAGGAAGAGAATTCACACAAATCAATATGGAAAGTTCCAGCCCAGGTCTCATTACACAGGATGGTTGACTGAGGAATTGAATTAAGGTTTGCAAAGGTGACTAGGGATACAAAAAAAAATTGCTGTGTGGTGTCAGAAGCCTTCACTTTCCACTTTTCTGATGAACACCATCTTCAACAATCTTAGATTTTGCTGTAGTAAATTCAGTGTGGGCCTGGAATAAAGCAACTGGGAGTAACAAAAGAAATTCAGCTGTAGTTTTCATTTTAAGAGCTGATATCTTGTTGAAACAAAATGCAAAGGGAGAGGAATATTAAACCTCACTTTCTTCTGTCAAAATATTTCTTCCTCACAGTATTGTATCTATAATCTATCTGTATAAAATACAATAAAGCTGAATCCAGTTTAAGAAGGAGAAGGCAAGGGTAGAAAAATATATTAAAATAGCATGTGTCATACATTGGAAAAAGGGTTGAAAATAAAAAGACAGAAGTAAAGGTTATGATTAATATGGGAGAAAATTAAAACCATGTGCAACTTCAATTAAAAAAAAAAATCAAAAGACAAGTGGGATCATTTGTTGAATAAGGGTACCAAACAATCCTATTTGTCTTAAAAATAGATCTCCACTTCCATCACTTGTTAGTCTTGGCATAAATGCAGAATTTTGTTCCCATTACATATTTAGACCTGACAACACGTACATTACTTTTTTTTCCTGGAAAATTCAAGCTAATTATTGACGTAATGACCCTCTTTACCTGAGCATGGGTTGCTCTGGGAATCAAGAGTTGGCAGAACAGTCTGCATATCATTCCAACAACCTCTGACATTTCTTTTTCTAACCCAGAAGGCCACCAAAATCAAATGCGATCTTTAGGTGTAGAGGAATATTAAGTCCATGGGATCATGATTAAAATCCTTTATCTGGGCTAATTCCTCCAAGATTCAAAAGTAGTTGAATCAAAAAAATTCCTCCAGATGATACTGTGCTGTAGATATCTTTGCATGTTCCCCTTTGTATTGGGTTTGAACGGCGAGGCTTTTGTTGCAGGGGAGCTACAGGGTGGCTTCTGTGAGAAGCTGCTAGAAGCTTCCCCCATGTCCAATAGAGCCAATGCCAGCCGGCTCCAAGATGGACCTCCACCACTGGCCAAGGCCAAGCCCAAGCCCATCAGCGACAGTGGGTAGCGCCTCTGGGATAACATAGTTAATAGGGGGGGAGGAAATGGGCAACTGCAGCTGGAGAGAGGAGTGAGAATATGTGAGAGCAACAACTCTGCAGACACCGAGGTCAGTGAAGAAGGAGGGGAGGAGGAGCTCCAGATGCCAGAGCAGAGATTGCCCTGCAGCCCATAGTGAGGCAGGCTGTCCCTCTGCAGCCCATAGAAGACCCCAGGCCAGAGCAGGCAGATGTGCCTGAAGTAGGCTGTGACCCTGTGGGAATCACAGAATAGTCAGGGTTGGAAGGGACCTCTGGAGATCATCTCGTCCAACCCCCCCGCCAGAGCAGGGTCACCTACAACAGGTTGCGCAGGACAGCNTCAGCCTCTCCTCATATGAAAGATGCTCCAATCCCCTAATCATCTTTGTAGCCCTTTGCTGGACCCTGTCCAGCAGATCCCTGTCCTTCTTGAACTGGGGAGCCCAGAACTAGACGCAGTATTCCAGATGCGGCCTCACCAGGGCAGAGTAGAGGGGGAGGATGACCTCCCTCGACCTGCTGGCCACACTCCTTTTGATGCAGCCCAGGATGCCATTGGCCCTCTTGGCCGCCAGGGCACATTGCTGGCTCATGGCCTGTGCTGGAGCAGGCTCCTGGCAGGACTTGTGGACCCATGTAGAGAGGAGCCCACGCTGGAACAGGTTTGCTGGCAGGATCTTGTGACCCTGTGGAGGATCCATCCTGGAACAGTCTGTTCTTGAAGGACTGTACCCCATGGAAAGGACCCACACTGGAGCAGTTTATGAAGAACTGCAGCCCGTGGGAAGGACTCATGTTGGAGAAGTTCATGGAGAACTATCTCCCATAGGAGGAGCAGGGTGGGATAGTTTGAGGAGGAAGGAGCAGCAGAGACAGCTTGTGATGAACCGACCACAACCCCCATCCCTCTACGCCACTCAGGTGGAGGAAGGAGAGAAAATTGGGAGTGAAGTTGAGCCCAGGAAGAAGGAAGGGGTGGGGAGAAGGTGTTTTAAGATTTAGTTTTATTTCTTATTACCATACTCTGATTTGATTGGTAATAAATTAATTTACCCAAGTTGAGTCTGTTCTGCCCATGATGGTAATTGCTGAATGATCTCTCCCTGTCCTTACCTCAACCCATGAGCCTTCTGTCACATTTTTTCCTCCCCTGTCCAGCTGAGGAGGGGAGTGATAGAGCACCTTTGGCATCCAGTTGGGGTCAACCCATCACACACTTATTTTACAGGCCCAAACCTGCACCTTAACAGAAATTTGATAATATTTTTTGTATAGTTATAATGCACATTATTGCAGATTATATATATTTATCAATTATATTACTAAAATTAAATATTATTTCATATAAATCTAATTATTCCCACTGAAGTCAATGGAACAGCTATTGAACTCAAAGGTTAAGGTGTGAGGACAATTCTTAGTACTAGAGAAATATACTCTGTGTTTCGTGGTAAGAGATCACACATTTATTTACTATCTCTTCTTAAAACCCTTTGCAGTAGAGTAGACACAAAAGTCATCATCAGCTGTTTGTGACTGTTACATTCACATAAAATTGAAGTGTATACTATGGCAATAGTTGTTTTTTATATATTCACCTAAGTCCAAGACATTTTGACAATGAAAATAATGTACACAAACAAATATGGTAAAGTATCACGAGTCTTGTGCCTGTTTTGTCACGAAGTCTTGCTACTGCTTATGAAAAAAAAAAAAAAAGAAGACAGGATACAAGACATCAGAGGCTAACATCAGGTGTGTTGTTCAAGTAGTGCTTACACTCATTTTCTTTTCTCTGCTTTGTAGGAGTTCGATGACAATCATTGCCAGAGCACTGGAAGCCAAGCTAGGGCTTCCCTTGTCTCTGAAAAGTCTATGTTCACACAGGAATGAATGTTAGGAGATAGAATATATTTGTTTCCAAAATATTGCAATAAATCACATGACGAAGGTCAGAGTTGGGATTCTCTGAAGTCATCATTGTGTCAAATCTTGCTTTTTGGAGTGAGTGATGTAAGTTCAGAATACGTATTAGCAACAGCTAGAAGGAATGGTACGTATTTGATTTTTATCAGCTACGGGCAGCTTTCACATTAACTTTAATTATCAACAGACTTCCTCACATCTCCATGGGATATGCACCTTACCTACAATTTGTCTTCCACAAATGCTTTTAGTCAATTTTCTGATATTCCTGTCATTTCTGTATCTCCTGTCCCGTTTTACACATTAATTTCCAAATGGTACACCTGAGTGTTCCTATATCTTTTAACCTTCACACTGAGTTTTAGCAAGCTAGAACTATCCTTTTTTTATGTTCCCCAACCATTTTCTGCTTCTTACAGGACTATCTTTTTTTTTTTTTTTTTTTTTTTTTTTTTTACTGAAGACACTTAGAGCACTGCCTTGTTTGCCTTTGTATGGATAACAAGTTTCTCAGGAAGGGTAAAGCAGGAAAATAGAAAAGGAAAGAAAGCAGACTTATAGTAAAGATCAGTAACAAGGACAAGCATGAGTAAAATGTTTGTGCCCCGTGAGGAGAGAGAAGAGACAAAGACACAAGCAATTCTCAGAAGAGAGGAAGCCCAACACCAGAGAAGATATATTTACAAGCAAATTCCATTCCTTCCATAATCATATTATCATTAGTGTCTCCATTATTTAGGACATTAATAAGAATACATGAACCTGGAAAATTCCTGGACTTCACTGTTGGTTTTGTTTGTTTGATTGACACACAGCTTCACGTCTTTATGCCTTCCCAGGATGCACCCAAACTTCACGGAAATTGTGGCTAGGCTTTTAGTGCAAACTGAAATGGAGTTCCCTCAATTTCATATCAGTGATTACCTCTGACAATAGCACTGGTACTGCAAATACTGTTAGCTGTCATTATGAATGGAGTCTAAAAATGTTGCTTCTAATTGCCTCACACCTCTTGAAAGTCTCAGCCAATGCCTTCTGGATTAGTCCTGGCAGGTACAACTGACAGAACTGTGCCACAGTCTGTCAATCGGTAGTAAAAGACAGAAGGATTGTTTTGCTGGAACAATTTTTCCAGTGAAATATCAATAGCTCATCACATTTTAATAAATAAATAAATATTTATGAAAGTTATTGCAACATTCTCAGCTCAGATAATTCCGAAACAGTAGATTCAAGGCAACGGAGAGCTCTGCCCAGTAAAGAGGGAAGATCAGGCTGAGCAATATCAGATCTCCTCTCCCACTGTTCCCTCATTGTGTTTATCATGGATCCTCTCAGCACACTCCTTTATCCTTATCTCTTTTCCCATTTTTTAGGGGTGGCAAAGTCAACATCATTACTTTCCCTTTCCACATACTGCATTCAGAAAATGAAGGAGGAAAGGAAGAATACCGTCTGTAGTCTGAACTAGGAGTTCTAGGGACCCATGTCAAGTGACTTTATGCATCTATTTCTGTCCTACATGAAACTCTTCCCAGTTTATAGAGGTTATACATAAACAACCACCATAACTTCAAAATACTGTAAAACAATTGGAGTTGAACAGGTGTGACCTGAAGATGATAACCAAGCAATGTTATAACCTTGTAACTTTGCAGAATCAACTCCTCTTATAACGTGCATTCATTCTTTTTTTTTTTGTTGTTGTTGTAAAATGTTTTTAAATTTTGTGGTATCCACTATCTTATTGTTGTAAGGATTAAGAAGGTACTTGGAACCCACCAAGATATTTCTAAGAGGCATTCCTAACCTCTTTCCAGCTAGGTTTAATCCAAGAAACACAGAAGAACAAAGCCAGTACAATGCTGCCAAAGAAGCCATTTCTTCTCCTGCTAATAGATTTATCTTTTTTTATTGGATCTTGTTTACCTCATTTGTCCCATTTCTTAATATAGACTTATGAACCCAGATGGTAGGAGTTTTTGTATCTTAGGTTGCAAAGCGGCAGCAAACATCAGCCAATGAACTTGTCTGATGTAAACCACAGGACTGCTCAAAATTGTCCCCTGTGCCTTCCTCCTCATTGTTTCCTAGGTTTGCCACCCGCCTCTGCCAGCCGGCAATGCTGAGCACTGCAGCATCCCTCCCTTCCTGCCCTACCCAAAGCCCATTTCATTTATGGACAGAGTTTCAGTTCAGTGTCTTGCTTTGCACTTTCCTTTTGTATCAGACTATCAGTTAACTACTTCAGTTTCTGCTTTCCGGTGGAAAAAATAGCTGTAGTCTAGCAAACTGGAATAGAGATTTATCCTGACTGGCAACTTTGCAATCCCAGTGGCTGTGCTAAAGCTAAAGACTCATTAAGAAGAAAAACAGCTTGAGCCAACTCCTGACAGAGTGTCTTTATTCAAACCTGAGCAGTCCACCCATTCACTGCCTCCTCCCCAAAGCTGTCTCAGTGTCGTGGGTTGGACTGAACCAGCCACTGGGCAGAACAACAGATGCTCTCCCCTGCCCCTTCAAAGGGAGGCAGGAGAGAGAGAAAGACTTATGAGTTTAGAAGGAACTAATCTACTCTAATGAAATAGTAATAATAAAATAAAAAGGAGAGATATATAATATATACAAAACCGTATATCAAGCTCCCAGGATGACAATCACGACACCAGCTGGCACTGGGGAAGCCCCAGACTGGACTCAGTGACAGACAGGAACTGGATTCTGGATCTGCATTCACAATCGGGATCAAAGGCAGATGAACAGAGTCCTCCTCGGACACTGGCCATTGAAGAAAGAGGGCTGATCCCCCTGATCCCTCAGCTTTTATACCGGGCATGAGGCAGATGGGATGGAATACCCTGTTGGTCAGTTTTGGGTCACCTGTCCTGTCCGCTCCTCCCCACAGGTGGGACCTCTTTATGCTTTTCCACTTCCAACCCTCCACTGGGGCAGGTAACAAAGTGAGCTGGCCTTGGCTGTTATAGCAATAAGTATAAGCAAGACCCTCTCCACATACCATGCCTGGGCATCAGCTGTAAACACGGGTCTGATCACTCTGAGAGTGAACAGTTTCTGCACAATACGCGGCAAGTTTCAGTAGTTAGAAGAAGCCCAGCTAAGAAGTTACTGAACAAAATTGGTCCCGTTTTATCTCAAACCAGGACACTCAGCAGCACCTGCCCGATTCACTAGACACCACGAGGTGGCAGGACAAAACCACGGTCGGGGCTGCTGCGGCGGCGGGGCGGGGAAGCGCAGGCGGCGGCCCCCGCTCCGGCCCCGGGGCTGCCGCGGCCGCTGGGCTGGGGAGCCTCTGCCGGCAGCTTTAGTGCAGGGGGAGGAGAAAGAGGCATCCAAGCCCTTAAGCACCTACCTGCGCTTCAGCTCAGGGGTGCGCAGAGTCTTCCCCCTTCTTTCTCTTTCACTGTCGGGCGTTCATATTTTTTTTTCCAGTGCATGAAGACATTTAATACAAGATTTTCGGGGATGGGGGGGTGGGTGGACAACAGAGCTACAGTGTAAGCAGAACAAAAGTAACTTACGCATCTCTCATCACCAAAGTGAACAGACTGAAGGTTAGAAGATACTAGTTTCCAGAAAAACAATCCTGCTTCCTACACTTCAATTTTTTTCCAGCAGAGTCCATCTCTACTCCTGGGCTGAATCTATTTAAAACATCAACTAATACTCTACACCTGCATGCTTTCCTCCAACAGAGCAGACACAGCTGTTTTCTCAGGGTCTTAAACTACCCATATGCTTTGTTACAATGTGATAACCTTGGTGGTAAATATTCTTCAATCACACAACGTTGCTGCAATGTAAGACAAGGATGGCGAAATAACCTTATGATGGGGAACAGATGGATTGTCTAAAGCTGTCTGTGGTCAGCTCACAACCTTCCCCCTTGGGAAGGACTCAGTGGGAGTCCCCTCCAAATGACAGAATTCCTTCATTTACAGCATTGCCCAAAAGGGGATTTCCTGATGCAAATTTTCACTGCAGAAGATCATCATTCCAGGACTGTCAATTTTTTTTTAATCTGACCTATTGTGGTCTGTCACGAATGCACGCTCAGTGATCTGCTTTTAGTGTGGGACATCTATTTTTATTTATAGATCATATCTAGAATTTAATTTTTTGCTAAATTATTTCTAGAGAAGAATCAAGTTTAGGTGTTGTACAAAGGACAGGCACAGTTAGGTATGAAGGCAGATTAATTTAGTATTATTTAATATGTCTCCAAGTGATTTCACAATTTGAACTTCCACAATTATTCTTTAAGAAATATGTTCTTTTTTGTGAACTAAGCCCTTTTCTGATGAGACACATTACCCAGGAAAGGACTTCGCTGCCTTTAAGTGGAAGAAGATTCCAGTACAAATACAGGAGAAGATCACAAAACAGGCAGCTAGGTCATTTGGCTTTTGTGTAACGGAGAGGATGATTAGAGGTCAGAAACCTCAAGAAATCATTTAGTGCAGAAGGCCGGGCACGTCAGGCTTAGCTACCTAGCTGCTTCATCCAAGCAGAGTAGAGATGGCATACAGGTTCCAAGGTGCAGATTAATTAAGCAATCAGTTGCAAATCTGACTCATGGGCAGTCAATAGTAGCACAAAGGTTTTCAAGCATTCTGCAAATTGTTTAGGTCATGTTACCATTATGGATCAGAAATGACAGATTGCAAGTGACTAATTTACAGGGTGACATCCCTTCCTGCAGTACAAGGAAGCTGTTCACAGAAGGGGAAATACATGACTAATTATTTCCCCCATCTGCATTTTGCTGAATGTAAAGGATAATTTGCAGAGCCTCATTTTGTTAGGGGTTAATTGTGACCTAAATGATGTCATCCGAGCGAGTAAATGGCCCAACAGTGGCACAGAACTTGGGGGAAGCTGTGTATTTTCTATATGTGGCCTTTGTAAACTAAGGTCGTAAAAACTTTGAGTTACTGAGTAATGATGGAGGTAGTGAATGTATGCTCACGCTTTTCTGCTTAACGCCTCAGTTTCCAGTTGCTTTTTAGTTTCTGTCCTTAAATTTAGCACTTTCTAAAATGGATGTTTGTCCCATCCTGAGAGCTTTCTCCTCCCTTCAGAAGGAGCAGAGGAAAGACTAAGTTGTTTAGCCCTGCTTTTAAAAATGAAGCAAGTCACATTTTATCAATATGCTTCAATACCCCAAGCTTTCTAGCTGACAGAGAAACATAAGCGAGCAACTACATACAGTTTGCTATCCTTTGGGAAAAGTGACCAAAACATGGTGAGACCACGATCCCTTGAAAGTTTCAGTTTGTGGACACTGAAAGAAACATAGATATGTTCATTTAGCAGCAAGATGGAACGACTATTTTCCCTGCAAAGGACACACTTCACTTTGGTGGCCAAATGGGCTGCTTGCTCTTCTTTATGCTGTGGCACTCATCAAGGGAACTGAGACTATAGACACCATTGTTTACCAGTAAATCATTTCTTAATTAGAAATTCAGAGCTGTGAAGAGTGAGTGTAGGTGACATTATGTCTGAGCAGGAAGGGTGCAGGAGGGAACAGGGATAGACAGACACGAGTAAGGATGGGAAGCATAGCTGGGTTGGAGTAGAGCAGGAGAGGAGGAAACTGGATGAATAAGAACAAAACTGTCTACACGAAACTGTCTACAAATCACTACAATACACATTTTTCTCTGGATTTGGTACTTTGAATGTTCTTATCCTTCCACTGTCATGAAATAGCTGGAACACTGAAAGCATAAACGAAGATTTTCTCCTCTAGAGGGAAGAACTACCTACTAATACTAACAGTTAGTCTGTTTACTCAAGTGAGTAGTTTATTTACTGAACTCTGTTTACTCAAGTGACACCATTCCAGGATGTCAGAATAACTTCAGCTAAGCAGTTCTCTAACAGAAAAGACAATTCTGTAAAATCAAAATACTTCAAAATTCAGTCACTTTGGTCTACACTTCATTCCTGAGGAAAAAGGCCTCACCAATGTCAAAGTGTCTGATTATTCAATTTAAGACCAAATTCTAACTCCAATATATAGCTTTTTTTCTTGAATTAAAAGTAGGAACATTTCATTCTTACAGAATTGAAATGCCATGTACATCTGCAACAAATTTATTAGACATCTCTTTCAGGAATAATATTTTATATTTTGTTTGAAACTGAAATGAAAATAAGCTTCAAAATTGTGGTGAAAAAACATTCCTGTTCTTTCCCTAGCTCTGTGATGTATATCATTTGATGTGTGTTTTTCTTATTTCTTTTCCAGAGAAACATCACTTAATTCAATATAGAGAGCATGCTAGAAAATAAATCACAGTCTTTTCTCTCTGTTTTATATTTGTGCCTTTTTCAGCAGGCTGTTATACAGAAGCGGTGAAAAGGGCAGAAAATACTTTGTCTCTCTTTCAGTGGGACCTACATAGGGATTAGGCAAAATTACAGCTCTGTCCCCCTGTGAGAGCAGGGAAGAGAGGCAGCCGTGATTCAGCCTTCTCCACCCTCATTTCTATGTCAACAGCTGTGCTACATCTTCCAAAAATTGCTTTCAGAAGACATAGCTACTGCATTCCTAGCAGCTCTTGGAGAAAGAGTGCTTCAGTGCTTTTCCTTGAGGTACGCACCTGTCCACAAGCCATGCTACAGGCTCTGCCAAAATGGCCCTGTCACGCTTTGCTCTCTCTTCCCCTGAAACCACAAAAGCCTTTTAGGTAAAAAGGTCACGTGTCATGATCTAAAGGCAGTCTCTGGCCTGCATGACATGTGTTGCTTCACGTGGTGGTAGTTTTCCTGGTTCCACCTGCTAAATCATATTAAAAGGCAGCTAAAAATACACGACTATTATTCAGGATATTACTTTTCAATCCAAACAATGCCAGCAGCTGCCACAGACACAGTTTTCTCAGTCTCCGGATGGACTGACAAAGAAAACAGCAATGGTCCAAGAAGCTGCTAATAGGAAGAAGATGGGCAAACTTCTTTATCAAGATGTAAAAAAAACCTCAAGAGCCCTAATTTGAGAAATATATGTTTTTCCCTTAGCAGGAGTAGGCAGGGAGGCAGAAGACAACAATTTCCTTCATTTTGTATGAGTTATCTGTTGTTGAACTCTGATTTCCAGCAACGACTCCTTTTTTCCTGGGAGCACAAGTGTAAGTCTAAGCAACACTTCCCTTCTCTCTGAAAGGTAGCTAGGGGCAGGCATTTCCAATGAATTTCTCTATCAAACCCTGTGCTCTTATGTGCTCTCTCGTCTTAGCACCATGAAACTCATGTTTGCTCTGGTCTGTGCTGTTAAAGCTTACAAAACAGCTAGATCAGGGAAAAAACATAAGCTTTTCCAGACACTTGAACTTGATAGAACTTTGTTTGCCAACAGCAATGTCTTCCTCTTCAATTATATTTATGAAAGCATTTGTGTGAAGACAGCAAGTAAGCACATTATTCCTCCCGTTACTCCATGTATTTTCTCTGCAAATACACTTTGCCTTCCCTAAGGATACTGGTAGGGGCTTTCCTTTAGCTTTCTTCTGGTATAAGATGAAACTCATTTCAATGAGTATGAAGCAATGCCAAAATAAGAGAAGAGAAATCACAGGCAACTGTGTGCTGTTGTGAAGGAACTTGTAGAAGCTTTATATGCAGCAGGAAAAACGACAATGTTAGTACTTCTCTCAGCTAAGTGGATTACCAAATGTTCTGGATTTACAGTTTAAGTGAATCAATCATTTTGGCTATTACTCTAGATTTAGACTAGTGGAGCTAAGAGCAAAATCAGTCCATTGTTTTTAAGGCAGCTGTTAAATATATGAAGCATACAACAGGCTTACTAATGAAAAAAAAAAAAACCCCAACCAAAAAACATCCACACCCGCACATACATCCCACCACTGCCAGCAAAAGTACAACTGGAAAAGCTCAAGATCATTACAGAGGCAAAAATTATCCTAGCTCTTTTGTCATCTACAGAGCTGCAGCAACTTGACTACTTTACAATGCAACTACTTTGTCAGATTGTTTGATAAAGCTTCCTTGGAAAGCCAACAGAAGAACAAGGGCTTAGACAAAGACTTTCAAGAACACAAAAGGTAGTTAGGCACGTAAAACTCATCATCTTCTGTGCACATAGTGTCACTAGGTTCCATTTATGTTACTGGGAATCACCATCCCACTTAGATTTTCTTTTCACACTAAATTATTTCTCAGTTATTCAATTCACCTGCAGCAAGTCTGATACGAATCTGATTAGAGTGAGGAAACAACCAGACCCCTATCCTGGTCTGGATAGGCTGAGTGGCTTTTCAGTTGCTTTTGTGAAATGTTTTTCCCTCATGAAAAATGCTGTCCTTTCACTTAGAGAAAGATGGGCGAACTGTGCTGTGGTTAACAAACAAGCTGCAGACTTGTATGAGAAAGTGTACAAGTCTCATCTGGGAACCATTATGCATTGATTAAATTCCAAGTAATTTCAACCTAAGACTTACCATTTTTTCTTGTTTGTTTGAGGTGGTTACTAAGATTGATCACCTTGGAGAAATTAATCACAACAATGGCAAAACCTAAGACAGACCATTTAATTAGACCTGTTGCTCTCACTAAGAGTTAGTTTTACCTTACAAGAGCGGACAGTGAAGTGCTTAATATAGCCAAACACAAACAGATTGGAAAATACAAGACATCTGTAGAGCAAATCAAGCTACTGCTCTATACAGAAAACATTCATCAGCAAGTGTCCTATAATTATACCTGTAGTGTGCTAATGACCTGGTTGAATGCGAATGATGAGGACTCTCTCTTCCTATCGCAGCTTCCCACTGCTCTTTCTTCACCTTCTAGCATGCATTTCCATATCATTCATTCCTCATCTTTCATCTCCCTCCACTCTGAGTTTCACTTATCTTGACACTCCCATCACTCTAACCCCTCTTGCTCCCTCTTGCTTTCTCTTTACCTCTTTTTGGCAATCCTTCTCCTTTTTCCTTTGAATGTTCGTGACTCTGTATGGCTTTAACAAAAGCCCTCAGTTGCTATGCTTTGTAGTGAGCATCAGAGCTCAAAACCAACTCCACTAACTTGAGTACAACTCTGTAGGCACAAGTTCCCTACGAAGGCAACTTGTAGGTGGCCCCGAAGACCTCCGGAGGGCACTGTAAGGACATCTAAACGAGGCTCTGTTTTTATCTGGTGAATGTCTAAAGAACAAACAGGCAATGCTGAGCGCCTCCACCCTGCCAGAACCCAGGGCCCCACACAGGTAACTCACAGAGCACAGATGGCCCTTTAATAAAGAGAAAGGTGCGTGTGGTGAGGATTTCTGTCCCCTCCTGTTAGTCACTATCTTGTATAATTGCCTTAGTTTTGCTCGTTTGACCAAAAACCAAAAGATTTGGCCTCATTGATCTCCGCCAGCCAGCCTAAGAAGGATTGCAGAAGAGTGCAATAACACCAGTTCTAGTCTGAGGCTACTCTTGCTGTTGAAGATGTAATATAATCATGAGTCCTGAGGCAGACCAGGGAAAAGTCTGCTACAGGCAGTGTTTCTGATCCCACTCCTTGGAATACATATGGACATTGAGTATTAGACCACAATTTATTCTGTTTTCATACAGTTCTGGGAATATGAATCTAACTGTGAGAGCACTATTCAGCAAAGTGTGCCCTGACTGCTAGAACCTGTGCTCAGCCTAGGCTACCATCCGACTGGGTTTCCAGACCTGTGACTCCTGAGTTGCTCTCTGCACAATGGACCAAATGTCACAGGCAGATAGAGCAGAATACCCAACACAGGTGATTATAGCACTACAGAGGTGCAAGATCATCCTTGTTAGAATGCGGGGGCAATGGAATGCCTTCCCTTTCCTGAGTAAGACTTTACCCTTTAGGCTCTTATGCAAAAAGATAAAGCTTCCCCACATCCTTTCTCAGAGCAAGGTAGTCTGAACTGTGGTTGTGGGTACCTAGCTTGACGTACCCAGTCCAACCAGTGTTGCACATACAAGATAAGGCAGGGCTAGTGAACGGATGGTCTGGCTGCTGGCTGAGAATTAGGTGGAAGCGAGGTGCCAAAATCTCGATATAAGCAAGGTTTAAGAAAGCTTGTTCTGTCCCTGTTTACACTGACTATTTTACAGTCAGGACATAGAAAATGGAACCCTGACTGCTATTCTTATTACATTGATGATCTTTTCTCTTTCTTCTACCTCTGTCCAATAAAAGATATTACTTCCTCACTACAGAGTTGCTCTGCCTATATTGTCACATCTTCCTGGCTACTACAATACAACTGCTAGATGATAAAATTAAAAATTTGGACAGTGGTGTACGACAAACACAGATTTGCTGTACCAAATCAAAGTCTGGTTTAATAAACTTCTCTCAAGATACTTCTTAATACTTGATATTCAAGCTCAGTTGAGAATCAGTAGCAGTATAACCAAGCTCAACACTCAAGGTAAGTTAATTAATCCTCATTGAGATCTAATTTTAGCAAACATGGCCATGCCACATTGGTTTACCCATAATAACAAGAACTAGAATGATCAGATGCTTTCTGATGGAGCAAGAAAGCCGTTTAAAGAAACTCAACAAATTAATCCTGAGTGTAACTCTGCCTGAACTGTAGTACCCAGTAAAAATACTGACTGAAATTAAGACATCTGAAGATCTACATCTGAAAGAGACGCCACTGAGACAACCCACAAGTTAATGTAATCCTATAATATCTGATCTGGAAGCATTTGATCAGAAGTTAATTTTCCATGTGATAGTGTCGGTGGCTAGTACATCATGACATAACCCCTCCTTTAACCACACATTAGAAAAAACATTACATCAGTACATTTAAATCATCCTGGTTTGTTTAGTTTTTTTTTCATTGTGTTAATCCATGTTTCCTGATTTGGCTGAACAAAGTGAAACCCTATAGATAGCTGGATGTCATATCTCAGTCTTTAAAATTATAACTTTGCAAACCATATTTGATTCATTCCAAAGCTTCAAGAAGAATCTAACCTCAGTGGGCACAAGCCATCACATATTTACCTATGTAAGAAAACATATTTAGAGGAAAAACGTACTGCCATGTCATCTGATGTCACAACAAGCAAAAGCTATGATGTCTGGTAGCAGTTTTTCCCTTTTCTTTTTTACTAGGTATATAACCATGCAGGTACAGAAGTCTTCATGTTACATGAATCCATTTCAGATGGAATGGAGATTTTTTTTTTCTGCCCATGGTTTTTATTTTAAAAGAACAATTAGTAGGCATTGTTGTTAGTATTTATACTGCAAAACTCTATAAAGCTTCAGGCACCAGTGAGTGCCTTGTTGTGCTGAGGCACTCCAGAAACACAACAGAAAAGTAGTCTCTGCTCCAAACAATTTACAACACAAGAGAATCATCCGAAGGCTCCAGATTTCTGAAATCTGTTTTACTGCTAGATGTTACCATTACTTCTAAATCTATTATCTTACTGGTCTGCTTCATTGGCAATGAAAGCAGTGGCTTGGAAATTATATAATTTTCTCTGTATAAGTAACCCTGTAGATTCTTGCCTAATTATAAAAAGACATGATTTCATAAATAGCTTTTTAAGATTTTGCAACATATATTTTACATCTTTCAAACATCTTCTAACATTTTACATTTTTCGAACTGTCTCTTAGAACAGTGTAGGATCACTAGCACCCCAAAGATGACAGGAAAATCACTGGGTTTTGCTAAAATGACTAATAAACAAGTCCACCTACCTTTAAAGTGAATGGAAAGTCTGACTTTGTCTTCTGTGGGCGTTAAATGTAACTCCAAAAACCTCTGCAAATTCATGCAGCTGAACTAAGAAGGTAACAAAAAGAATATATAGCATTTAGATTCTTTTTATTTAACAGACCATTTGTTAACTCCACATTAGAGGGAATTATCAGCTATAACTTGTACTTAACTGTATATGCTTTTACTATAGTAGTTCAAGTTCATCAGTCTCTTTAGCTGACTGAATCTTGTAATAAATATCTCGCTCTTACATGGCTTGCTGTACGTCAAAACTGCAGCCATTTGCATGTTGCATCACGTATCTGAGAACCTCATAACAATTGCAGATATTTCAAATATAGCAATTAACCATCAGAATAACTGTGAGGTACACCGCTATTTTGTGGATTTGTCAAAATGATTCTTTTTTTTTTTTTTTAAGCAGGCAGGGTTAGCAGCCTTATTTTTGTTTTTTCACAAAAAAAATGGTCACAGAGCAATATATTTTTCAAACAGTTAATACTGTGACTGCTATGATTCCAATTGAAAACTAAAATGTAGGACCAGTTTTTTAAAAAAGTAAAAAAAGAAGAAGGCATGAGGAATAATAGAGGCAAACCCATCCAAAACTGAGCCTCATTATCTCTTCTGCCTAAACCTGAAGCTGTCCAAAGTCCATATATACCTAAGGAAGGTAATGTTTTGTTTCTACACTTGTTCAGACCCTCCCAAGCACTGATGTCATTGCAATGTCTCACCTCGATCTAGTTGAATCTGGCTGCATGCAAAACGCAACATTAGCCAATACTTTACTTGAAATCATGTTGGTTTTGGCAACAGCTACAACCCCCCTTTAACAGAACAGTTCACCAACAGCTTGAGCGCTTATGCAGAAAGCAGGCAAACATGTTTCAGGCTTTACACTGCCTGAGAGAAGTCAAAAGTCCCACCTCCCAAGGAGGGAGGCTAGGAAAGAAGTCCAAGATATGGATCCTGGGTGGGGATGTCTTCCTCAGGCATGCAGAGCCCAGGGAGCTTCAAACTTCGTGATTCTTCACCTGTCTAGTTTAAGTCTTACTCAGCTTGCTGGTATTTGGGTATTCATTTTAGGAGCCAATCTTTCTAAATTTCTTGTGTAGGGGCACAGTACAGCAATCAGGATCCAAATGAGGGCCAGCTGCATATAAGATAAGAGTTGCAGTCCCAAACACTTTAAAGTCTGAGGCTTCATCTATCCCAAGTCACACAACAAGGGAAAACAATTAAAGTTGACAATTTTCCGTATGCCTGTGAACGTTACCTCTTTAAAACCTCATTCCACCTGTACTGTGCCATAGCATCTTCTGTTACTACTGAAACCAATAAGCAGAACTCCCACAAGGCAATAATAGATATTAGTGACATATGCAACATGCAAATCAGCAGCTATTAGTAATACAGAGAGATGCAAAAGTGTTAACAAACAGTGACCTTCTCTTATCCCTATTACTTAATGTAAGTTTCACTTTTTTTTTGTAGATGATTTATGGTGAACTTAGAATTCACAAAAGCAAAAAAGGTGATGTCACGACATAACAAGTTATGCTAGTGGCATGTTATTGCTAATACATCCAAGAAAATCTTTTTCTGAGTTGCCACAGATCTTGAAGTACTAAAAGACATTCAATCTTACACTGAATATAACCAAACCCTTTATAATATTCAGGCGAGTATGCAATTCTATCCCTTTTGAATCATTTATAGAGATTTAAATGTCTTGAGAATCAGCAAACCACTACAGAGGACATATAGCAAGCTTTTCCTCCCTGTATATTTCCAGAGCCATGAAAGAATGAATTAATAATCTAATGACAAAAATTCAGAAAGATTATAATAATATCCACTATCGTCAGATTAGCAGATTTGACGCTGATCTTTCACTCCTCCATGTATCCTAGATGTAACAGCAGCTGCAGTAGTTCAGCCACGGATTTGAAAGGAAAATGCTAGCACGTGGCTTATCTTTTCTTACCTTTCTTCTCATACCCATAAACAATGTGCCAGTTATGACACCATTTCTAACTAGAATAACTACATTTTCTGTTTGAAATGAAGAATACATAGCATGAAGAAAAGAGAAATCAATCTAAATAGCACAACTGATTAAATAAAGGACATTACTTTTCCCTATAAATATTGTTCCTTTTATCTTCTCTGGTGTCAGAGTAAGAACTGAATGAGCCAGTTAGTCATCACATCAACCACAGATGGTAAAGAGTGTCTAGATCAGGTACAGAGTCCTCCTTCTTCTCACTAGGCAGACACATGACACAGTGCTGCTAACTGACGTGGAAACCAGCCAAAGCTATTAAAACCTTCTCTACACCCGAAGATTGCTGACCTGCATATTTACAAAAGGAATAAATAAAAATGTGGGATAAGAAACTGAAAAGAAACACGGTTTGTTTAGAGAGAGAGAGTTTGTGTGGGAACCTAGCCCTGAGTCTATCGAATCATAGAATCATTGAATTGTCTAGGTTGGAAGGGACCTTTAATATCATCAACCTAAACTACCAAAACTACCACTAAACCATGTCCCTAAGCAACACGTCTACCCATCTTTTAAATACATCCAGGGATGGCGACTCAACCACTTCCCTGCGCAGCCTGTTCCAATGTTTAATACCTGTGAAGAACTTTTTCCTAATATCCAATCTAAACCTACCCTGGCATAACTTGAGGCCATTTCCCCTTGTAACTAGCAAGAAGAGGTTAACCCCCACCTCTCTACAACCTCCTTCCAGCCTGCAAGTATTCAGATGTGAAGCAGGGGAAGAGAGTATACATGGGTGGACGTACCAGCATTTGGGTACACGCAGACAGGCAGGGCGGAGGAAGGCTATCGGGACATACACATCCACTTTTTTCCCAGATTACAGCGAAACATGTGGAAGGAGCCCTGTACTCTACACACAGCAGTGACCAAGCCTGGTGCATGCACACAGGGAGAAGCAGAACATTTTCAGTTGCTCTGCTATTGCCTTCTAAATCAGGTTACTATTGAAAATTAACTTAAGCTGACATAACCAAAGACCATTGCCAAAAGAAGTATCTTGCCCTTTTCCTTGCCTCTTTCCCCAAATCCTCACACTAAATGCTTGTTCCTGTCACAAGGGAACACCAAACAGACTAAAATGTAATCTGACAATAACAAAATAATATTAATTTCCACCTGGATCATTTTCTTGACAAGCAGAGCCATAGCCTCGTAGCTAATTGCTGCTGCAGACACAAAGAAGATGGCAGGACACATGGGCAGAGACTGGGAATAGAATAGCACCTAACACTTTCATCAGTTTAAAATGATCCTCAAATCAACAATAATTCTCTTTCAAAAGAGAAACAATAGCAGAAAGTGAGTGCCATACCCTAACTCTTGTATTCAGTCTGCTTTTGCTCAGCATGCCCTTGAGAAAATGACATGCCTAGAGGACTTTGCCAGGAGCATGAGAAAATATCAAGTACCTTTATTCTATTAGCATTTTATATGGTGATTAGTGTCTAATTACAAATCATTATATTAATGGTGCATTTAGCAAGTATATCCCAACAGCACTGTATCTCTAGCCTCATTATTAGTTGAGTAAGTCATCACCTGCAGGAACCGAGCCTGGAAATTCAAGTTAAACTGTGGTCTTTTGTTACTACGGCTGAAAGTCAGGTCTCATAACCAAAACTGCCTCAGACTCCGCAGCACCAAAATGCACGTACAGGGGTTTTAGTCTCCCCTTTTCCCCTGCAAAAGCCCACACAGTGGTTTTGATCCACATGCCCCTGCAGATCACACTTGCATGATTAATTCTTTTGATGAGCCAGTACCTGCAGACATTTAGATCTCAGGATCCTAAGGCACGAGCTTACACTAATTCAGCTGAAAAAGCTTGATAAAGCCCCAGGTCAGGCCAGAGATTTGAGGGAGATTTTTCATTATTGTGTTACCTCAAAACAACCCAAAGTGCTCTTGGATGGACCTTCCCCACCCACTGCTTTCTTGCAGGTGAACTCTTCCACCAGGTTTGACCTGAGATCAGCACCTCCACAGCTTTCTGTGTTGCAATAAACTCCATACAGACTCTTTTAAAGGCCCTAGAAAGCCTCTTTTTGTCCTGTAAGACGCCTAACAGCATGCAAATGCACTTCATGTTCTTCTCTAAAGTCTCCCAGACTCTGGTGTGCTCCGTCTCACTGCTCACTGCATTTTTACATATCCCATTCTTTCCATCCTGCTCCCTTTGTGTGTGCAATGGCTTTCAAGGAGCACATCTTCCCTCAAAAAGTTCTGTCGGTTCCAGACAAAGCAAACAGTCATCTTCTCAGAGGCCCACCACCTTTATAAAGGAACAAAACAGACAAACTGTTGATGAAATGGTTATTGTCCGTCATACCCTGCAAACTACAACTGTGTGTCCTGACCTTTCAGAGGCATACAGTGTCCTCACAGTATCAGAAACAAAGCAGTGACCCCAGCAGGGATGAAAAAAGCTTTGACCAGAACTTGAAAATTAATCAGAAACCTGTTTACTTTTTTAATAATACACAGACATGCATGCTTTTTATCGTGACAAATATTTACTAATAGGGAAGGAAATGCTCCCTTTTTAAATGAAAAAATAGAGAAATGTTAGTTAGTATATCACTGCTTGCAACCCAAACACTGTGATCTGCAAGACTAAATACAAGATAAGTATATTAAGTACCAGATAAAAATGAAATTGCTTTTCTCTTAGAATGTTTCCAGTTAACTTGGAAGGTCCTCATACAGTAATGTACTGAGCTGTTATAAACTCTGAGGGCAAAGGACAACAGCAGCAACATGAGGCTGAGGACTGGGCTGACATAAACAGGATGATCCACACACCCATGAGAGGGGAAAAGCTATACCGCTATACTGTTTGTCTAGGAACAGTAAGACCTCTATAAATTTAGCTGTAGCAGTATCTAAGACCATTCTCAAATGTCATTTGTGTTTGGCATTTCATGCCACACCAGTCATTTCTTATACTTGTGTAGACATCTTATTCCTTGTGTTCAGCCATAAGCTTCTGCTTCTGGTTACTGCAAGATGCTGAGCTAATTCAGCATGGATAATCGTTTGTACTTATGCTTATAGGTGAGCATATGTTCAAAATTTTTGCATGACTGAGGCTTTAAATGATAGTCAGTCATTAATTCTCAGGAATTATTTAGAACGGCTTGTGTAGGGGATACAAGAAATTACTTTGCCAAACATGACCTTTATTTAGTCTATGAAAAATAAACTTTATGCCAATATATAGATCTCAATGATAAATTTAATTAAAAGCTTATATTTTCTATGTAGGATAGCCTTTAAAAAAAATCAATCAGAATTTAATTTTTCATAGTGAAATATTTACTCAGTCCTACTTTTTCATTCAGTTCTGTAGGAAGTGGGTTCCTTTATATATTACCATACTGATAAAAATGATTGATTCCTATCATTTCATTTCACTTTTATTATCCATTTTCTTAACAAAAGTTAATGTCTGAGTTAATGGAAGACAGAAAGTCCTGAATCCAGAATTGCTGGTCACTCCAAAGTAAAGATCAATCCTATTAAATGCTGTGAATAATGATTCACAAAAGATTCATATGACATATGTGTTCACTTTGAGGAACATCAAGCAGTAAAATTGTTATCTATACTTTAAACCGCTAATTTTCTAGTCTAGAATATTAATATCAGTAGATATGAATCTCTTTAGAACTACATAAGCCACTTTATAACAGTGCTCTTTACATATTGTCTTGCATGTTTCCCAAAGAATCACTGTCCAAAGGTTACATTGGTATACTGACTCTAAATTAGAAGAATTGAGGAAGGGCCGTTAGATAAGGATATATAAATTATAATAAGAACAGGTTGCTTTTATATCCTTTCCAATTTAATTACAATCACTGTCATAAAAATGGATTAGATACTGCTGTTTTCTCTTCCCATTACCATCTTTGTCATAAGAATGAGAAATCCAAACTTCAGTGCTTGTCAGCTTTAGTCGAACACTGCATAGTTCTTTAACCTTTCTCCAGCTATGTCATTTTATTGGCTGGCTTTTCCACTTCTTTCGTATTTAAACCAAAGTAGCTTGCAGTAATGAACTGGAATGGATAACCAATCCCATAACAGCATATTGAAAAGGCCAAAGCAGTTCATCATTGTGTAATCAATGTAATAAATTAGACAACACAAATCTTATTCTCACGAAAAAGGCTAACAAAACATGCTAACATGAATTTATAGTGATAAAGATAACTTATATGGAGAAAACAGGCACATCTTCCTACAGTTTTATTATTTTATATACTGAAGTTTTATACTTTGGCGTTGCACAGATATCACTGAAATTCACAGTTAAGAGTACTATAATACTTTAGAAATATGCACACATTCCATATATTGTTTTTAACACCGCTATCTTCCTTATTTTATTTCAGTGTTGATATATGCATTTACAAGTTTATATTCTCTTTTAGGAGAATGGACTAAGGTATACCCATAAAAAATAAAATTCAGTAAATATTGACATTTTTTTTCAACCTGGAATGCCCAAAATTTCTGGGTTTGTTCTTTGGTGCAAGAAAGCCATTGAATGCACACACAAAGGAAAAGACCCGGCATCCAGCATGGGCATGTGTTTGCCTGCAGAGCCCCAAGGAGCAAGGGGCTCCGCTGCCAGGACGGTGTGTCCTGGGCATGACCGGCTCCCACCCTCCCCCAGAAACCTGCAGGAGCGAGGTGCCAAGGAACAGGCAGGGCGACATCTCCTGAGGGCCTCTCTCCAATCTACTAATTGGGCAACCCCACTCAAAGTTAAAAGGACTTTAAGAATACAAAGTAAGCACTCATGAAATATAAAATGTGAGCCTAGCTTGGCAATGAGTGTTAATCTTCATGATGAAATGTATCATAATACTATCACACTGCAAACCCCTGTTTTTCCCCTATCCACTGAATGATGAGATATCCACTGTTTCTTGGTACTTAGTTATTCTTTGCTTAGTGGTTTTTTTTTTTAGCGTAGCTAATCCAAAGTCTGCAATACAGACAAATTTATTAACTATATCCTGGATATGACCTTGGCCTTAAGTGAGGGTACTTCATAGATACGTTTATCCACTTAATTTTAAAGTATGAATTTAAGATTAGGTGTCAGAGTTATTCCCATTTTATAGATAGAGAACTAAGGAGACAAAGATTGAGACATAATTATTTCTTTTCTTTTTTTAATAACCTGTGAGGGCCCGACATCTTGAGTAGAGATTAAATCTTTGAAGATATTAGCTGCCAACTACTTGAGGCTAAATCTGAGTGTATGGAGAGCCTGGATTATATTTTCTATCTTCATTATGCATTTTACTGAAGTGACTGTAAATTTTACATTCATATTCACACGTTTTGTCCTACTGCACCACAGACAAGTGTTTCTCACTAATACAGCTGAGTAGTAAGGATGGAAAACATCTATATTGTTTACAGGAGTAGTTGATACTAACTTGAATAGTTAATAATTTCTACTGTACACGCCCCAAATTAGATGAAGCATATGCCTGCAGAAGAAAAAATGTCAGTGGCGTTCTAACTGTTATTTATTTTGGTCAAGATAATGCCCTAATTTCAGATTCCAAGTGCAGGGTTTAACATGATAAATATGCAGGCTTGCACAGCTAAAGTTAAGATGCAGTCCACAGTAAATGTTTTATCAGCAGCAAAGTGATGGTCCTGTGTACTGCAAGTGACAGCTTTACTGGAAATAGGAAAGGAAGCCAGGTAGCAAAGAGTTTAAACTTGGCAGCAAAAGAGAATATATATTCTATTTTAACTAAGATTCTATGAGTCTGTTTTCATATAAATGTCGCCTTAGTCAAACAGATTCCTAAACTGGAAGTTTGTTTTTCTAGGCTGTTAGGTGAAGAATAGAGATAAACAAGCTCTTTGGATAGCATTTAAAAACAATATTTGTGTTAGACTGCTGTTGCCAAGAGTTGGGAATGAATATTGAAAAATAAGTACCTTATATTTCTCTGGGTCATGTTCCTCTGTGGATATTTGCATGATGAAATATACAATGAAAAGAGTATTAGTCACCAGCCATCGGACTCTGATCCAGCACCCACTAAAGTCAGAGTAAAGACTTCCACTGACTTCAATAGAAATTGGATCAGGCCCACAATACCCTTGTCCAAACTCTGTATATTTTGTGGCAAACATGTTGATATTGGAAGAGAACTTCTGACAACAAAAGCCATTGTCACATATATGACCTGCCACGTGCTCCCCACCGCAAGCTCCTGGGAGGAGCAGTGGAGCCACATGGGACTGGAGAAGAAGGGCTGTTTACAGAGCAAGGGGAAGCAGCAGGCAAGACAGGCGGGAGGGAGAGGAGCCACTGGGGCAGGACTACTGAGGAAGATCATAGAATTATAGAATGGTTTGGGTTGGAAGGGACCTTGAAGATCATCGAGTTCCAACCCCACTGCCATGGGCAGGGACACTTCCCACTATACCAGATCGCTCAAAGCCCCATCCAACCTGGCCTTGAACACCTCTGGGTGTTATTACTCAAAGCCCCATCCAACCTGGCCTTGAACACCTCTGGGTGTTCTCTGGGCAACCTGTTCCAGTGCCTTACCACCCTCAAAGTGAAAAATTTCTTCCTAATATTTAATCCAAATCTACCTTCTTCCAGTTTTAGGCCATTCCCCCTTGTCCTATCACTACATGCCCTTGGAAAAAGTCCTTCCCCAGCTTTTCTGTAGGCCTGCTTTAGGTACTGGAAAGCCACAATAAGGTGTCCCCAGAGCCTTCTCTTCTCCAGGCTGAACAACCCCAACTCTCTCAGNAAGATCATAGAATTATAGAATGGTTTGGGTTGGAAGGGACCTTGAAGATCATCGAGTTCCAACCCCACTGCCATGGGCAGGGACACTTCCCACTATACCAGATCGCTCAAAGCCCCATCCAACCTGGCCTTGAACACCTCTGGGTGTTATTACTCAAAGCCCCATCCAACCTGGCCTTGAACACCTCTGGGTGTTCTCTGGGCAACCTGTTCCAGTGCCTTACCACCCTCAAAGTGAAAAATTTCTTCCTAATATTTAATCCAAATCTACCTTCTTCCAGTTTTAGGCCATTCCCCCTTGTCCTATCACTACATGCCCTTGGAAAAAGTCCTTCCCCAGCTTTTCTGTAGGCCTGCTTTAGGTACTGGAAAGCCACAATAAGGTGTCCCCAGAGCCTTCTCTTCTCCAGGCTGAACAACCCCAACTCTCTCAGCCTGAGATGTTGGTCTGGGTTGTAAATTAGAAGTGGGAAAGCTGGGGCAGGCTCTGGGGAAAGCTGGGGCAGGCTCTGAGGAAAGCTGGATGGGAGCTGCTGGCAAGCAGTGCTGCAGGGCCAGAGGGAAGTTTCCTTGGGAATCTGGAGCGGCTGGAAAAAGGCAGGCAAGAAGCTACTGAGACAGGCATCGAAATAGGTAGAGTAAAGAAGACAGTACAGCAGAAATAAGAAACATCAGGTGCTATGCGAACAATCATCTCTGTTAACACAGACAGGAGTTTGCTTGGCGAAGGCTGGGCTGCAGCAGTTCAGCATTGCCGTGTTGAGGACCATATGCTCAGTGAGACAAAAACAGAGTGATGGGCCACAAGACTCAACAACATAGGAGGATGGTGCTAATGAGAGGGATGGACTGCACAGACTCATACACAAATTTCCTAATCTTTCCTAATCTAACATGGCTTAGCCTGGCCTCAGTGGGACTCGTCAGGTGCCTCTAGTCAAGGTTTTTAGAGAACTGGGAGCTAAATCACTATTAGACTACACAGAAAAATACATGAAGCTGTTAATGCAAAACTGTATAAAAATAAAATAAACACATAAAAGCAAGAGAGACAACTGTGCTAGGTTATACACTTTATTGCTTCTATTCTCTCAAAACTTACAGAACTGAATAGCTGCATTTCATTCCTTTATTTGAATTAAACTAAAACAGATAAAACCTAGAGTTGTTGTACAAAGTTAACAGAATATAAATATATAACCTGAGGTTATATATGGTTTACATGGTTTTAATGGTTTACATTCTATATTGTTTTCCTAAATCTTTGAATAAATATTTCTCAGTACAATAAATTTTAAATTAGTTTATATCCAAGAGGCTGAGGAAATTACAGAACTGCTCAAATGTGTCATTCTTCCAACACAACAAAAATCATGGCTGAATAGATTTCTGATAAATTTCAGATGGTTGTGTTTAGCTGGCCTGTGTATCATTTGCGATATTGTAAATTTGGTAGAGAATTCCAGTTCTCAGTCACTCTGTTCTATGACAGAAAAGTATTCAATTAATACATTTGAAATGCAAAACTATCAGAACCAAACTATCACTTTAATTATTCACATCAGTGATAATTGTAACAATACCTAAGAACCTCAAATAAGATCATGATTCTGTCTTGACAGAAGCTACTCTTACACATAATGAAATAGTCTTGACTGATTGGAGAAAGAAATTGTTGAAAATAGGTGAAAAGAAAAAGTAGTATCCTCATTTTTCAGCTAGGAAGCAATACACAAGAAGTCTGCAGCAAAGCAGAGGTTTAAAACCAGTTTGGTGACTTGTCCAGAAATTTAAACAACCTTTTCTCTCAAATTATTTGCCAAAGGGAATACCACTATACCTGTTGTCCTGGTTTCATCTGGGATAAAGTTAATTTTCTTTCTAGTAGCTTCAGTGTTTTGGATGTACTATGAAAATAACGCTGATAATACATATCATTTTAGTTGTTGCTAAGTGACATTTACATTAGTCAAGGACTTTTTCAGTTTCCCATAGAAGCTGAGAGGGATCATAGACAGAACAATCTGGCCAAAGGAATATCCCATACCACAGATATCATGCTCAGTGTATAAATGGGGGTTGGCTGGGGGCAGGAATCCGCGATCACTTCTTGGCATCTTCTGGTCAACCAGTCATCAGGTGGTGAGAGAAACTTGTGTTGTATCACTTCATATATTTGTTTACCATTATAAATATTATTTTTATTACTATCCTCCTCTTCCTTTACTGTTCTATTACACTGTCTTTACCTCAACCCATGAATTTTTTTCCTCCGCCTTTTCTCCCTCTTCTCCCTTCCCTACTGAGGAGGGACAGGGAGTGGGCGAGCAGTTACATGGTCCTAATTGCTGGCTGGGGTTAAACCACAGCACCTGTGAATAAGAGTTATAGATTGTGGTCCTTTAATCTTTAACACAGATTAAATCAGTATCTTTCTCAGTAATACACACGCTTTCTCTCATAAGCCATTTTGTCCACTTAAATAAAAAGTGGGTTTAAATGATATTGTAAATGGTACAAATGGATGAGCCCTTGAAAAGAATAGGTAACAACTTTGCATGAGCTGAGTGGATGATGTACTCTGTTAATGTCACCTGTCACTACTGAGATTTGACAAGAGACCTTCAGAATTGAAAACAGCAGCATTTGTTAAAAGAATACTGCAATAGTAACCAGTAGCTCACATTATCTTTTTTCCAAACCTACATTAGGAAATGGGGGGGGGGGGAAGGTTGGCAAACAATAAAATTTGCCACCTTCTTGTACTCTGTACCTCATCATATTAGGTCTTAACATCCTTAATCTAAAGGGAAAAAAAAGCACAATAGAGGGATGAGATGAAAATGCACACATACCATAAGTGGAATGTATTACTGTAATAGACAACAGAATTGTCATTTTGGGCTACCCTGAAAAAAATTTTTGGCCTACTAGTACTCCCTGTGGGAATGCATGGGACCCAGCTGAGTGCACATCAGTGCTTCGTTGGCAGCTCCCCAGCTACAGTGACCTGCTGCTCAGGGGTTCCCTGTGCCCGAGTTGCCATCTCTTAACAGGTATTTTTGCTTCTGAAGCCAGGTAAAGTTTGACAATCACAGTGTTTCAGAGCAATGTGTCCTACAATTTATATAAATGTAGTGTGAACAAAACCTTTTCCAGATTTTTTTATACCTGGCACCTGGTAACCTTGTACAGTTCCTTCTACTTTGGGTATTATAAGAATCATCAATAACTTTTCTTGGTGCAATTTATAGACAACTATCATATCCTTCTTCAGTCATCCATTTTCTGTCTATACAGTCATAATCTATTTAGGACTTGTATGAGAATTGGCCTATATTCTTCTCCATACTTTTTGTATTTTATTTTTTTTCTCATTTGACTATAACCTATCAGAGGAAGGGAGAGGAGGCTGAGGGAAAGGAAGAAGAGAGGTGAGGAGAGACAAACCCTTTTTTGGTTTATTCCTAGCATTTTTGGTTTTGTTCCTAACACTTTATGTCACGAAGTTTGTTTCTGAGTGCTGCTGATGACTGATCTGAGGTTTGCATTTCTGACTAGAGACAATCCAAGATCTTTTTTCTTGTTCATAACAGCTACCTCAGAGGGTATCACCAATTGTGTATAGTAGAGGCAATTTTTTTTACGATATACATTACACTTATTAACATTACCATTATTCTTCAATGCTTACAATTATATTTCATCTGCTGGTTTGGCTCACAATCATCACATAGTTGTGCAGCATTTCACAGTCATATTTCATATATTTACTGCTCCATCAGCAAACTCCTTCCCCTGCTGCAGTGCTGGGAATACATGTTGCTGGTTCCTCAACCTTACAGGTCACCTGAAAGGGGACTGAAGTCAAACCTTAGGGCTGTCCTAACCCAGCACTGATGCAGAAATGGGAGTTACCAGGACTGAATCTCTTCTTGGGGAGCTTGAGGTGGGGAGATGCCTTCATGATGTGACAGGAAACCAACTGAATATACGTTGTTTATAGTTTGGTCAAAAAAAGATGAAAAGGGTCATATTGTCATTGACAAAGACTGAAAAAATGCAAATCTTAAAACTATAAATCTTAGAAATGTTTTTTTTTCTAGTGAATGAGGTGCTAAAGAAAACCAAGCCTTATCAGGCTTCAGGCATGTAGATAAGTAATTGCAGGCTTGGGCTTCCCTCTTTTCATAGCAGACAATACGATCTGCTTTGAAAAAAGCAAGTAATGAGGCCTCAGGTAGCTAAGACATGGCAGACTTTATCTGACATGCTCCTTAATAGCATTGTTTTAATTGCCAGAAATCTCCAAAGCCTCGTGCTGTGCTGCAGACAGAAAGTGACGTCTGAAGGCATTTAGATTGCTGCTGAGGAGCTAGTTCCTTCCATTGCATTGCTGGGATTTTTTTTGTGGTCTATCGGGAGCCTCTTAGAGCCTCGAATGATAAAACAAAAGTGGAGCAACACTCTCAGCATGAAATGAAATGCTCAGCGTAGGAACAGGTTGAGACCAGCTGCTTTTGCAAATGAAGATGAAACCACATAGACTCTTTGCTGTAGCACGTGGGTGGCTCAGAAGAGGGTAGGAAATTAAGATGTTGTGGTAGTAAGGGTTAACCATGGCTCAACAAAATTATTTAAAACTGAATTAAATACCATAGGTGATATGAAAGCAAAGAGAAGTGGTTCTGTAATGAAAGAGAGCATCCGGTACGCACTAATTAGCTGCAAAATAAAAAAGAAAGGAAACGTCAAGAAAGAACTGACTTATTCATCCACACCTGTTTAGAGCCAGAGATCAACTCAACTCTTATTTTACTGCTTTCTATCAAAATGCATGAAATTAGAGGCCTCACAATAAAATAAAAGAATATAGTAGTCAGAGCCAGCAGCTCCAGCAAGAGGAAAATCATTCGACAGTGTTTCACAATGAGAGCCTGTTCTCATTCGCTGTACCCTTGTCAAATTCAGCAGTTCAAGCTCAACTTTTTAGGCCAGATATCTGCCTTTGAATTCTTAGAGGAAGTCATGGCTAAAATAGTTCAGCGGTTGTCAAAAATGACACTGGAGAAAGAATATGTCACAAAACACATTGGTCTGTGAGCTGAGAAAAAGTAACGACAGCAAGAGAGACTGTTGGCTCTAGGGCACTAACCTTGCTCCTGTGAAAAGTTGGAAATACAGAGAAAATGAAGTAGAGCATTGAGAGCTGACAACAACCTGTATTTGATTAACCACTGAGAAGGACTGGGTTCAATAAATGCTTTTGCCTGTTTAGGTTTCTGTGCAGCTCTGAGAAGACAGATTCACACAGTGCAGTTGGTAGCACGAGGGAATGCCTGAGACAGTTCTTTGCTAGCATTTCTCTGCAACACCATGCAGTGCTGTGCAGTGGTATGCTAGCCTGAGCTCTAGAAACAACAGGTCTGTGTTAGCACGGAGCCTCACAGGTGTCCTGGTTTCAGCTGGGACAGTTAACCCTTTTCTCAGGGCAAGGAGAAAGGCTGATTAGGCAAAGCAAATGTGTTGCTTCCAGCATTAGAGCTGATTTGAGTAGCTCTAGGTCTACTATGTTTGTTCTCACAACCTAGAGTGGTAGGTAAGCTCAATAAAACGGAGACATTTGACACAAAAAAACTACCTCAATTTTAACAAATTGTGAGTAATCCCAGCTTCAGCTGATTGTGGCTGGAGTTGCACCTTGATGTGCTACCTTCCTCATACTCCTTAGGCACCAAGTCAGGTGGACTAGATGGGTAAGATCTCCCTGAGCCTTCTCTTCACTAAGCTGAACATTTCCATCTCTCTCAGCCTTTCTGTGTATGAAAGGTGCTTTAGTCTCTTAGTCATCTTTGTGGCCCTTTGCTGCACACTCTCCTGTAGCTCAGTATCTCTCTTGTACTGAGGAGCCCAGAACCGGACACAGTACTCCAGGTGTGGCCTCACCAAGTGCTGAGCAGAGAGGAAGGATCACCTCCTTCGACCTGCTGACAACAATCTGCCTTTTGAAGCCCAAGGTGCTGTTGGGCTTCTTCGTCATGAGGGCATGTTGTTCATCTCATTGTCCACCAAGACCCTTGGGTCCTTCTCTGCAAGGATGCTTTACAGCTTGTCAGTCCCCAGTATGTATTGGTGCATGAGGTTGTTCTTTCCCAGATGCAGGACTTGTCATTTCCTTTCCTGAAGATCATGAGGTTTCTTTCTGTGCATTTCTCCAAACTTTCCAGGTTCCTCTGAATGGCAGCGCACACTTCTGGTATATCAGCCACTGTCAATGGAAAGAGACAGGCATCTACAAACATCAGGTCCTTTTCCCACCCTTAAATATTTCCTTCCTTGTTAGCTGTAAAGGCAAACTAGAAATTAGCTTAGACCAGTCCATAATGAGTAGGTGGCTGCAGTTAAGGAATTTAATCCCCTTCAATTTGCCAGTTACACATACCCTTTCTTGGTTATTCTATACCAAGTAATGTTGTTCATGATGTTTAGTACATGTCATCTACAGTTATGTGATCTTCTCTGTAATACTTAAGGGAGAAAAAAATTCCCTTTTGCAGGCACCAAAAGCTCAGTTGTTTTTGAGGTATGTCCCTGTTAGCTAGGCATCAATAAGCCCGTTGTGACAGAATAAATCAAAAAGATCCTTAAGTTCTATGTTTTGTCTTGTTTCTGCCTCTCATAAAAGAATCCATGTTACAATTTATTATCAGCTACATAGCTGCTTCTCTATTGCCCATGAGCTCCATGCTCATCTGTAAACTGGTGACGCTGAAATCTTCTGCCCTTATATCACAGTGATTGTGCTTTTTGTTATTGATCTGCACATCTTCTAAGAGCCCTAAGTTCTTGCAGACTCCACAATATTTATCACAGAATTGAAAACAGTTAATATGATGAGATTATTTCCCAAAACATAAGCACTCGACCTTTGACAGTGCTCCAAGCTGTGCTTTTCGTTTGACCCCCAGTGGTCTGCCACACAGATTTCACACTGTTGTTGCAACACTAACATCTTCAGTATCTTTCTCTTACTAAACCCATTTGTTCTCAGTTTGAGTGTAACAGTGGATGCAGAAAAGAAAATCTCCACTCACTGGTAGAATTGAAAAGTGGTTATCCTTTCTACTTTTCAAAATCCCAGGAAATGCTTCACCTTCTTACTTAACAGAAGCCATTTTTTGTACATTTTAGCTTCATAACTATCAGTGAATGTCAGATACTGTCTTTCAAAGCAGTGGACCAGACTTAGAACAAAACACAAAGTTCTGCCAAACAGCCAGGCTTTAATCCTTTTTCCCCCTGCTAAGCATACATTACAGTGCTACTGCTGCAGGCTGCAGCTATAAACTCCCTTCCAGTAGGTCTCCAAGGACACTCACTCTATTCCTGGTTTATGTGCTCCCCACCATCACTGACTGTTGTGTCTTTCCTCTCTCCACAGGTAAGCATAAGGGGAAATGGCACAGATACAGTCAGGTAATTGTCTCTATCAGTTTCACAAAGGTTAGCTACCTACTGCCCCACAGATCCACCCAGACTCCAATGGCTTCTTCAATAACAAAATGAGGCCTGCTAGAGGACTTCCAAACTGTTTTGAGGAATGATATCGAAGTTCTCCAGACTACTCTCTATTCCTGGAAAAAGGTCTGCTTTGCAATATGTTCCCTCTAGCAGTCGTGTATACCCAGTGCTGGGCAAACCACGGAGGCTTGTCTTTTATCCCAGAATGCCCCTATTATAGCAGCTTAAGCTCTACTGAATTACAGAATGAAAAATTAAAATTCAGCCTCCAAGTTAATTTTTGGGTTGAGAGATGGGATTTTTTTACACAAACACAGCTGAAAGATTTACATAAATATCTTTAAAGGTTGTTAAAAAAAGTCTGCTTTTTTTTTTTTCTACGAAATTTCACTCTAGACCTTTGTACAAAGATTGCATAGACTATCTTTGGAGTTAATGTTACAACTTTTGGCTCAACCAGTGGAGAAAACAGAGGCTTAAAATTGCTATAGTGAGAGAAGAACTGCCTAACACTTGCTTTGCTATATGTCCAGTGCACAATGAAATATTGCTGCATTAGCAATCAAAGGGCTTTCAGAAAACTGAATTCCCTGTGTGTTTGGGAGACTAAACCTACTTGGAGCAAGAAGGAAATGGACTGTGTGATATCATTGTAGTATTTCTAGGAAAGATGAGTCATGGAGCTTGACCAAATATAGTATTGCTGTAGGGAAGCTATCCTTTAATCGACACTTCTTTTTTCTTTTTTCTTTCCGGGAAAACAGGCTCAGGTTTCTCTTGTAGAAAACCTGGGGAAACAACTTTCATTTTTAAATGAATCTGGGAAAGTTCATGAAGTATTCTAATTGTAGATACAGAGTATATAATACAAACTATACATTTCAAACCTCAGATTTGAAAAGTACTTATAGCCATGCATGTTTTTAAATACACAAGTTGCCCCATTGGAAATGTGATTTAGGAAATCATCTTCCTCAAAGCATCATGACTGCTCATGTACTTCAATACTTTGCTGGTGCAAAGACCACACTATTGTTCCACTAAATGTTTTTTTTCACTGCTTGAGATTAGATGAT
Source organism: Ibidorhyncha struthersii (assembly GCA_013398815.1). Lineage (NCBI taxonomy): Eukaryota > Metazoa > Chordata > Aves > Charadriiformes > Charadriidae > Ibidorhyncha > Ibidorhyncha struthersii. Next base: position 121,321 of record VZSZ01006772.1, on the reverse strand, counting down.
CTAACAAAACTGGGATAGCAAAAATAGACTTGAACAAAGTCTTACATAGATTTAATTCTTTCATGTATCAATATCCAGTATTAAACTTCCACTCCTTTGAGAAACATGCAAGAAACAAAGTAATCTATTAAAATTCTTCTTTAGGAAAAAGACAATATTGTTGTCTGCAGTATATATACTCACCAAAAGTAATCCCCCAAAAAAAACCCCACAGTATTACCTTGATTATATCCTCATTTAACCAATTTTTACACCTCTGCAACACATTATTCTTGATTTATACCAATGTAAATCTGAGAAGAATTCGTACAAGTTATTTCAGAAGTCTGTGGGAGTAGTTGAGGAGTCCATTTATATTAGCTTGGTAGATGCATTTAAAAACAACATTTAATAGTATATGACTCATCAAATTAAACTTGTTTATAACAGAGGTTGGTTTTGAACACTAGGTTGCCACTAGGGCACAAAGACAGACCAGGATGTTAGTGAACAAGTTGTAGATATGATGGTTAAACTAGCACAGACTTATTTAAAAAGAAGGTTTTGGCTCAATCATTTACTCTAACGCAACTTTTTTTTTTTCCTAAAAGTATTTTCCACTTACATTTTGGCATTCTATTTAAAAATGCTTTCCCACAAGATAAGTTTTATTATATAAGTTCTAGTTTAAAATGTAACCAAAACATACTCAGCTGATGTAAATTGCTATAGCTTCTTTTACTTCTATGGATCATCATTAACTTATGTGTAGGTTAGATATCACAGTCATTGAAGATGTAAAACCTTACAAAATCATTAACTATTTTATTTTATTACTGTAATTAACCCTACAGGAGACCTCTCCATTAAAACCAGTTGCTATAAGAATATTGTCAACACTAACTTGTCTGACCAGCATGTTCTTTCATTCCCATTGAAACTAAAACACCCTTAAAGTAAAGTTATTATCAGCTGTAAAATAATATATACTTTTATAGAAAGGAGGCAGTTAAATACACACATTTCACAAACACCTGACAAATTTACATGGTACAGCATCGACCCTTTAGGAAAACTGAAGGAAAACATTGCTGAAAAATTTATTTTTGTTGAAGTACTATGGCATCACCGAGTCCTGCCAAACTTTTATAATAACAAGATTTTCGTTTTTCCTTGTTATTGGTAAAAAAGGCAAGTGAAAAAAGAATTATGTTACATTTCCACTATTACTTTTCCATAAGATGAAACTCCCAAAGCACATTCACTTCTGAAAAGACGGTTGCTTAGCTAGTCTTAATCTTCAAAAGCATACTATGAGGTGGTATTTGCCACACACCACTGTTTTTTTTTTTAATTTTTATTTTCAGAGGAAAGGACTTTTCATATGGTCTGCCACTTTCCTTACAAATACTAAGTAATCTCAGATATATGTAATACTGAGGTTACAGCCAAGGTGCTATATCCACGTTAGAGGGTGTTTAATATCCTGCAAGTGGTGTCTTCTTATCAGCTGAGGGCAGAAGAAAGCCTCAGTCTATGGGCAGAAGTCTTGGAATTCTTCTGATTTGTGGACTGTTATATTTAGCCCAATATTATCCGTTTGAAACCAGGATGACTGTTGAAATCTGTAAGTTTTCCCAGCCTCTTTATCAACACAGTCTTTGATAGGATAGAAGGATGAACTACACGATGAATATGTAGGAAATGTGATTTTGTGAACAGAGCAGGACATTGGACTGGATATGGTATTGACTTGTTCCATCTTATTATAAAAAGTGTTTGGATTATTCCCACTGTTTGACTAATGGCTAAAATAAAAGCAGAATTCTCCTCGTTCCTCTCTAACATAATGATGTAAATCACACTCTTCTAGGAAGATAAGCAGTGTTTATTCTGTAAGTCCCTATTAAAGGAGAATTGTATCTATGTTATATCATGAATGCTTCTTGTTTAAATCTCCTAAGCATACAAAAAAGGTAAAAACTGGAGATTTCTATTGATTTCAGGAAGAGACACCATAATTCTCTGAAGAGACTCAGCTGTTTGCTTTTGAATAGCTGAAGCTTTGGAAAGTGCTTAACGATTCCAGTCCTCCTATTTTTCGGCTGGCTTTATTGCTGTTAGCAAAAGAGCCTTGCTGTGGCCTGATAATGTCTAGTACAGGTGCCTGAATAGAGGGTGTATCAAAGCTCAGAGCACCAAGCAACATCCTACCGAGGCATTATTTCTGGACTGTCAATGAAGCTGAAAGCTCCTGAGGAATTCAGAAGTGGGCCACTACCAAAGGCTGATCAAAAGGATTTTGAAATCAAGCAATTGCCTCTAATTGGATCCTCATGGCACTTATGGAAAGAATCCTTTCAGAAACCCACTTTTAGAAGGCAGTATGTAGAAAATTTCAAATGCTGTATAGCTAGAGTACCAGTAATTAAAATTGGACTACCATTCACTCTATACTTTAGAGATGACTGATTCCACAAATGCTCAGAAAGGGCCTATTCATCCTTACCAAATAATACCTGAGCCTGGGACATCCTACCCTCTCTATTTTCAGACTCGGTCCTACTATTCTTATCTTCTCTACGTTAGCAAACTCTACTCATGTGTTCAGAAATTGTGTGAAGTATTGAGATCACGTTTAGATCAGTACAGTTCTTCTAAGAGCTGTGAGGAAAAAAAGGGATCCCTTGAATTTAAAACTCCCTCAGCAGTGGGCTGAAACTGGTGGCAGGTTAGAGCACGGCTCTGCATTCGCAATGTTACTTTTGGATAACATTCGTGCAATTGGAGGTGTCTGCCCTGCCACAGAGAAGATTGACATGACAGTTAGAGGCACGTATCAATTAGCAGAAATCAGAGTGCTTATTCTCATGCAAATTATGGATTGTGAACATGAGAAACAAACTCAGACTAACATCTGTCATATAGCACCTACAAAGGATTTCTGCTTTTGAGTCTCAAGGCTGTCTTGCGTTAGCCATAAATCATATTTTGACAGGGTTTAATAAAACACAAATTACGGAACTAGTGAGTCATGTTCAGTATTTCCCTCAGAAAAATTCAAATGGGTGTACATTTTAACTGAGCTGTAAATAGATGAAATCGCAAACCTAATCCCCTGAACTTTTGCAGCTTTACAGATTTTGGAAGAATACGATCTCGCATCNCACTGGTGAAGTCCTAGAGCAAGTGGTATGCATGATTTATCACATATTTCCAGAAATAAGAGGTCTGTCTGGGCTGCAGCTTACATATGTCCCATATTCAGCCTGACAATTCTCAATGGAAAATAGCCTCCATTTCACGGATTATTCATAAGTGAGGTTCTGCCTGTTTTTACCACCCCACTTCATCGATTCTGGGGCGCTTATTAGCAGGCCGAACATGTAGCATTTTTTTAACCCGTGGAATTAAAATTGTATGTCTGCAGAAGACCGAGCTGCTTTAAATCTAGGGTTCTTGCTAATAAGAGAACTTTCAGTAAGATTAATCCACAAATAGATAAAGCAAATTCGCACTAACTTTATATGTTTTCAAACTAACAAATATTTTCAGAGTGATTCATTCTTATTTAATCTTTTTTTAAAAAAATAAATTCAGATCATTTGTTAAACAATGAGTAAAAATTTAGGTTTTGTTATTTTTTGTTGACAAATTCTGAGCAGGCCTGAATTAGCAAAGTCTTGCAGAAAGAACATGTGCATCCTTTCTTAAGACAGAAGAAAATATGTCTGTAAAGATTTTACTTATATTTTGGAACTTGCTGCCATTGTATTTATTTCATTTTACAATACAGAGAGAAATAATAAAAAATATATTAGAAAAATCTGTTGCAGAACATAAGTTTGCTGCTTTGGGATAAATGAGTAATAGCTACATAACTGTCATCACACAATCACTTTTAAGCGTTCTTTCATGGTATACAGCTGTGGTTTTGGGCTATGCAATTAATTAGAGGGTGAAATCAAAGCCATGTATCTTTCTTCTCTTGTGTGATTTTTACTCACTGTCTTTATATGGCTATCGTGCCCTTCTAATTACATTAGATGCAGTCAAATTACATCTTTCCAACCAACATTTCCATATTCCTTTCAAATAATATATGTATGGTCAAAGAAAACATATTAATAAGTGAAAGGCATTAGTGTCACTGGTAGATAAGAGGAAAGAAATCCTTTAGAAACTGCTACTCTTTGTGGTCTGTCCACAGCGCAACCATGAAGACTATTGCCATTGTAGGAAAAGGAGAGATATAGTCAGACAAGTCATTGCCATTTAGGATCAGATTTTCAAAAGCTTCCAATAACTAGCAGGGTCTTCATTTAGGGGTGTTGGGCTCAAAATAGCTTCATTTAGACGCACACAAATATGAAAATATTGGTAGTTTTAATATTTAGATTTTAAAAATCAAGAAATTCTTTTTTTCTTCTAGTGTTTTTTATGATAGTGTCCTGTTACTGAATTTGCAGTTATTCTTAATTAATTCTTACAAGTCTGAAGTGAAGTTGTACACTTGACACTAACTCTGAAATGACCTTCTGCATGTTTTGTGAATATGTCCAAGAGAGTCAAAGATGTTATTCCAGGAACAGGATGAACAAAGGATAATTAATTATTCTCTGGACAGATCTGCTGATACATATTTTGCCAGAAATGCAACAAAGGCTCTGAAAAAGGTTGAAGGACAAAAGGCAGTTCTCGTAGTGATATCTGCCCTTTGGTCCCACCAGTTTTGATTTCTGCAGCTTTTGTAGATGTCCACAACCCCAACTATAAATGTTTGTCTCAGCCAGAACTCCACACTGAGGAAGTAAATTTGTGTAAACCTAATATATTTTTTCTGCATTTCACAAGATGCTGCTAGACTTACAAAGATTGTGCCAATTATCTTTTGTCTATTCTATGTATTAGAAAGGGGGGATCTATGAGCAAGACATACATTTCCAAAGGAAAATTATTTTAGTCATGAAATAATTCATTGTGTATTCAGACCAACTAGAAGTATTAGACTATGTGTTCCCAGGATATCAGAGAACCCAATTTCTTTAAGAGCTTCTTTTCTTCTTCTCCAGCTAACAAGTTTGTGATAGTCTTACATCTAGTCACAGAGAAATTTCTCAAAGTCTTTCCATCAGTATCGAAAACTTCATCAGCATGAGATGAGAGGTTGGTACTCATAATCTTATTGAAATAGCTATCATCTGAGGCACCAGCCACATAGCAGTATCGCATTTCTCTTAGAGACCTGCCTTCCACATGTAAACAACATGAGCTTAGTGAGGCAGAAACCCCTGAACTCATCTGTGTTCCATCACAACAAAGTTCCTCTGGTTCCTGTGGAGGGAGTGATGCATCTCATCCTAAAATGGATTAGAATTTTGCTTCTATGTGTCTCTTTTTCTCCAATAAATATACAGAGAACTTCAATAAATAGCTGAAATGCAGACATCTGTGTAGCAAACAATTAAATTTACATGAAATGAAATTTCACCCTAAGGGTCTGTAATTAAAGTGCAATTATGTTCCTAAGTTACACGGACAGGATCCCACCCACTGTCTTTAAACTACCGTTGTTGCTATTATTTATTTGCAGTGAGCTAGAACAAGCAGATTTGGATCAAGGTTGACATTTCATTATACTTAGTCTCATACAACCACTGTTTCAAAGCATGAGACTTTCAGTATCAGACTGGATATGAATGAGCAGAACACACAGAAGGGGGAAAGTGAAGAAGTACAATAGCAACATCATGGGGCTATATACATTAACCATTAATTCCTGTAGTTAAGTGCAAGTCATCATTTATTTTCTCCATGATGAATCATCACAAATCATAAATCCATAAATTGAGAGACACTCACAATCTCCACTGAGTCTTATCAGGACAAGACATCCTTCTGGCATGACAGAAAAAGTAGTTCAAGTAGCCTTTGGAGGAAGAAGATATAAGCTTTACAGAAGAGAAGAGGTGAGAGTACTAATGACAAATAACACAAGTCACATTTTGCAAAGAACCGAAATATATTGAGCAATTTTTTTTCAAAATCCTTTTTTAATATTATTTTCTTTTCCTTTTTCCTGGTTTGTTTTTGCCACTTCGAGTCAAAAATAATGAAAAAAAAATTTGGAATTACAGCTCTTTTTGTCTCGGTGTATCATGGTAAAACTGTATCCATTGTTATAGCTAGACTGCTACTAGTAACGCAAGTATGCAGTTTAAGGTCATCTGGTTCTGCTGTGACTGCAAATTGTCTTGATTTGTCCTTGTGGGAGAATTGGGTAGTGTGCTAAAATGCAGCCCAGCTGGATATGAAGAGAGAAAGGTGGAGGTGCCGAGAGTTGATGAAATACTCCTTTCTGTCTGTTCTTACAATACCTATTTCAGTTTTTAAAACCATGAATGGAAACAATAAAAAATGAACAAGAAAACAGACTTCCAAATAGCAATGGATGAAAGCAAAACATATTACAGATTGATCAAAAAACAGGAGGCCCCCAAGCAGCCTTCTGGGTATGCTGTGAAAAAAAAACTTATCAGGAAATATGTGATAGCATATGGAGAGGTGGATGATAAAACCTTTCAAACACAAAATCTGCAAGGGGCAAGATACCAAAATCTGCTGGAAGAAACTGGTGAAATGCAGACACAGACCATGTTTGGAAAAGCACCGGATGTACCTTACAAGCTTCCAAGCTCTTCTAAGTAATGAATTTGTGTGGTTTTCCTTTTGCCCNTTTTTTTTTTTTTTTTTTTTTTTTTTCTCCAAAGGATGATTAGTTTCCAGGCATTAACAAAGTGTGCAAAAGTATTATGTGCATGCAAAGATGTTGCTAAATGTTGCACATGAAGAAGTCTGTCATCAATTATATTTCAAGCAATTACTTTGATATCATCTTTCTTTTGTTTACAGTAGGCTACCATGAACAAGGATGTCCCTCAGGAAAAAGGATTTGAGGAGGGGAGAAGACATAGGAAGAAAGGGCTCTGAAACAATATTTGGCTTGAAGCTTTTTCTAAGAAAAAAAAATCATGAGCGAAGTTTTCAGTGCAACAAAAGAAATCTTGTTTGCTCACCAAAAAGGTTTGTTAGAACAATGACAGAAAACAGGAGAAAAAGAGGTAGGATCCAAGGGATTTTAATAATAATAATAAAAAAAAAAAAAAGTCTACAGATTTTGAGGTAGCTTTGCCTAGTATGTATGTGGGTTTTTTTCCTTGCTGGATATGTTTTCTTGGGTAGCTGATAAAGTAATAATTGGTTCCACATTCAGCAGTACTTTGGCTTTAGCTTCATTTCTTGAATGCAAGGAAAAAGGAATGTAGTTCACAGTCACGCTTTTCCTTTTTTTTTGGTAACAGTCTGAAGAATGAAAGCATGATTCATTTAATAACAAGGAAATGATGCTGCAGCTACATGTAGAGCGGGAGTTCTCTAACTGCACTTGTTTGCATCCCACCATGAGCCACTGAGAAGGAGAGCACCTACGCTGGGAGAACCGGGATGTCTGTGCCATGCTGGGGGAGCAGAGGTGCCGGGAGATGAGCCAGGCTGGGGCTGGGCTCTGGATTGCAGCACTATCTCTGGGCCAAAATAACCCCATGCAGCGCTACAGGCTTGAGGAGGTGTGGCTGGAAAGCTGCCTGGCAGAAAGAGACCTGGGGGTTCTAATTGACAAGCGGCTGAATATGAGCCGGCAGTGTGCCCAGGTGGCCAAGAAAGCCAACGGCATCCTGGCTTGTATTAGAAATAGCGTGGCCAGCAGAAGTAGGGAGGTGATTGTGCCCCTGTACTCAGCACTGGTGAGGCCACACCTCGAGTATTGTGTCCAGTTTTGGGCACCGCAATACAAGAGAGATATCGAGGTGCTGGAGCGAGTGCAGAGGAGGGCAATGAAACTGCAGACAAATCATATGAAGAGCGGTTGAAGGAGCTGGGACTGTTTAGTTTGAGGAAGAGGAGGCTGAGGGGAGACCTCATCACTCTCTACAACTATTTGAAAGGACACTGTAGAGAGGTTGGTGCCGGTCTCTTCTCACAGGTAATTAATGACAGAACAAGAGGGAATGGCTTCAAGCTCCAACAGGGTAGGTTTAGACTGAACATTAGGAAAGAATTTTTCACAGACAGGGTGGTTGGGCATTGGAATAGACTGCCCAGGGAGTCACCATCCCTGGATGTGTTTAAGAGACGTTTAGATGTGGTGTTGGCGGATATGGTGTAGGGGAGAACTTTGTAGAGTAGGGTAGATGGTTGGACTCGATGATCCCAAGGGTCTCTTCCAACCTAGACAATTCTATGATTCTATGATTCAGGTTTCTGGGCAAATTAGCCCATGGACAGAACTGCAATGTGTGGTGCAAAGACAGGTGAGTAATGCTGCAAGATCCAGCCTGGGACCATAATGACCCCTCTTAGACGTGAGGGGATCTCAGTAGGCTGTGTGATGGCAGCAGTGCTTTCTCCCAGCTACCCAGTGTGCTCCTCACCTGCAGACATGGTACTGGCTGTCTCTAATGTGTTAAACCAGGGGGAAGCTTCCAGCTTTCTGGAATGGCATTAGGTGGTATACAGCCTTAATACAATCTCTGCAGACCAGCACAGGCTCAGGAGCTGCTGCCCTTATCAAGACACAGAACAGCCCAGCCACCATTCTGGTATGTCTAAGACATTGCTAGTGATACATCTGGAAGATAATCTCCTCTGGTCCAGCAAAGTTTGCAAGTTTTAAAATCAATCTTTAAAATTATAAAACATGGGCTGATTCTGCAGCTGTTACTCACATGAATAATTTTTATGAACTGGCCCATCCAGCCATCCACAATACCGTGATAATAATCATGTTGGATCCATCTAAACCAAAATTGCCTAGTGATAAGCCAGCTTTCATAGGATGATTTTTGTAAGACAATATTTTTTTTCCATGACAGTTAAGACCCAAGGATGTGACCAGGGTCTCAAGGCTTCCTCCTGTCTCTACGTAGTGAAAGACCCTGAAAAGCCAGAATAAGACCTCTAATGTCCAGCCCACCTGTAATGGCAGCATGCAAAAAAAAAAAAAATCCTTAAGAAACTGGAAAACATAGTTCTTTGTTTAACGTAAACATACAAGTGTGTGAATGGAAACTGATATTAGAGTCCTACAGAAAGAGCTTGCAAGCTAAAACCAACCGTCTCGCTGAAACAGGATTTTAATACCCTTTAGAAGTTACAGTTAGTAATCAGAAGATTGTCCTTATATAGCGCTATCAAAATCCTTTCAATGGCTTTTTTTTGTCTCTCTAGTCATAGAAAATATGGTTTTCATCATCTAAATGCACATTCTTGCCTTAATTATGAAATCACAATTTAGGAAAACAATATTCTTTGTGTTTTGCAGGTCTCCCCTATGAGGAATGCAGGCTGCTGCAGTATGTTTGTTTAAGTACCATGCTTACACTAGACTGTAGTTCCCGTGTGACTCGCTAGCTCAGTTTTCATTGCCCCTGGCACTCTTTTATTATTTACCTTGCTTCTGAACTTCCGTGTAAGGAGATTAGAAGCCGTTACTAAAAAATAGAGCGAGTTTGGGGCTCATTTTAAATGCAGTTATTCACCCCGCAAAGGAAGAATGAATAACTTGGTGACTGAGTCACCCAACTGGGTTTAATACCTTTCTCCTGCCTCTGGCCAGGCTGGGACTGGGCCACAACGGGCACACCGGCCATCATACACCCAGAGAAGAATGAAGGCAGAATAGGAAGGCAATGAAGCAGATGGGGAAAGAAGCGTGAGCAAGAAAGCATTCGAAGCATTTGAACCTGTATGTAGAGGGATTATAAAATGGATCTGTAGCTTTGAACAGGATCCTAAAATGACTGAAGTACCTAAGACATGACTGAGGGTAGGAATGAAAACCTGTCTTTCAGCCACTGATGTGATGTGAGGGGACATCTGCCAGCTCAGGAGGGAGTCCAAAGCCCAGGAAGATAATCAAAGCAGTAATAAAATCTCATTCAGGAATTCATTTTAAGTTAACGCTTTCCACTGCAGCTACATTTTAGAGCAAAATGTGTCTTTCGCACATTTCAGTATGCAGATACCTTTCCTTAGCCCCCTTTACAGCATACTAAGCAAAGTAGGCAAGTGGAGTCTTTTGAGCTAATGATAGACCAAAATCATCATCTCGCAACTGGTGGTGCCTAATAGATGCCTGCAGATGCCTAATTAACATTCATAAAGCACTTGAATCCCTTAGATGAAGTCAGTATACAGTAAAAGCATAAATTATTATTATTACGGGTAGTAACTGCTTCAGAAGACAATTTTGATTATTCTAAAAAAGAATGTTTTATTATTCCTTTTGCTAAAAGAGAATTGAGTAAAGACCAATTGAGAAAGCTTTTTTCCTACACATTCGTTATTGTATTCCTGTGTAAATAGTAACAAACTCACATTAAAAGGTGCTCAAGAGCCTCAGGAGTTTGTATTTCTAACAAAATCTAAGTTTCCATTTAAATCTGACAGAAAGCTGAACAATCAACAATCATTAATGTGTTTGAAATTTTAAAGCAGACTATTCAATCATGCTACAGAGCTGCTAAGAGCATTCTGCGTCCTTTCCTTGTCCCTGACCCTTAAACTGCTTTGCATCTGGGTATTTAAATACTTTGCACAGCTGTGTCTTGCAGACTTCGCCTTCCCCATCTGCTTGTTTATTTTCCTGGTTTTATTTTTTAGGCTGCTATTTTGTATAAGCAAAATTATACTTTTATGTCTCCTCTGCCTCTGTTGTTTCTTCTAGATATTGTAAACTACAGCATCTGTGGTACTTCTCCCATTATAGATTTATATTCTACTAGGTAGTGTGGGATAAAGATAAGAAGCCTCAATAGAACATGAGGCTGATGCCCTAGTCTGACACATAAATCCCCAAAGCTTTTTGCTGAAATTTTCTACAGAGTATCCTCTTGGTGTATAAATGACTTCTGTTGATTTTTTTACAAGTATGTATCACAGGTCAACATCAAAATGGAAGACAAGCCACTGGCCATTTGACAGAACAAAGATACTCTTTACATTAGCAAGAGTGACACTCTCTGTGAGATTATCTGAATACTCTGACAGTAAATCTTCCTAAAATCTAGGTGCATCACCTAAGAAAAGTGGCAATTCAGATCTGATTTTTAGAACATTTCCCTGTCTTTGGGTCAGCGTGTTTGCAGAATAAAAGGATGTGTCCTGACCTTTTTATCTCTGAAGGGTGGGAAGTAGCTTCAGATTCAGAGATTTCTCTCTTACATCCAAGAAACAAACTGGGCCAAGTTTTCAAGTTCTATCTCCCGGTTATTTTTGGATTACTGAGCTTTACTTACTCTGAACCATTTCATAAAGGAAGTTAAAAATTAATGCTGCTGCTTAGCTATATGCTTAAATATGAGCTCATCTTTCAGCACAAACAGATGTTCTTTGCTTAGTTTGGATGGTCTGGAAAAAAAAAAGGACAAATACAAAATTGTTTTGATGTGTTCAATTCTAAGAATCTGTTGATGACTTATGACTGAAACGTGCAGATGCCTCTGGTAGGTCAGGATCATGGTTTTCTTACCAGATAACAGAAGTAAATATAATGGGACAAAAGACAGGGGTCACATACTGAAGAGCTGCGGTGTTTATAATATCCTTCAGCTTTCATATTCATTACTGTATCCCTAATCCTTTGTTCCCTGTGAGTGTTATTCTGTACAGAGACCTATCTACATGAAACAAATTGCAAGATCAGAATCTTACCTGCTTTAAAAAATCTCTCAGATTACCTTAAAATTTCATTTGTCAGGTTTTGTAATAGCTGTTATATCCTGTTGAATTGTTGTGAAATGTGAAGAGCAAGGCAGCAAAACAAGCCCTACTGAACAGAAGATTAGGAAACAGGAATCACTGAAATCTAATTCTGGATGGCCTTGGGGAGAGGGAGGGAAATAAAGGTAATGCCAAATTTTCGTAGTAGCTTGCATTCAATTCGCGGTTGGCGCATGGTACTTCTAGCTCCCCTTGGCTCCAGGGAAGTCTTAGAAATATCCAGAATTGCTGCGTGAGACTCACAGGGAAATCTAACCATAACCAGGTAAATTCCCAGCAGTTCTATAAATAATGAGCACACATCACCTTGAAAAAGAAACCTTAAATTAAAAAACAGTATCAAGCTTAGGGTGAGTGTCTACACTTTGGGGTATCCAATTCACATCTCCTTTACTCATCAGTTGTTCCAGATTCACGGACTTTCAAGGAAAAACGATTAAATTAGCTAATCTTCATCTCCTGTTTATCTCAGATGCCTGACTTTTCCCCAAATGACCCCTGAACTGATCTCAGTAATGTGCATTTGATGGAAGAAGGTGATTTTATCATACGCCACCATCCATCAGCTCCTCCGATGTCGGTTCTGTAGCCTACTGTGTACTAATTTTAATTAGGTCATGGCTGTATTAAAAGTTGTTGCTGATTTGTAATATTGCAGTTGTGCTTAGGAATCCCAGTTGTAGACAATTTTGCTTTCAGCATTCAGAAGTGCAACAGGAATTTATTCCCTGCTTCCCACAGATTACAGTCTAAAATAATTCACTTGGGAACAGTAAACTGCCCTTGCTTTCTTATAGTACTCCAAAGGCTATAGCTTTTGCCAGACAAGTGTTAACTGTTTATTATTGCTAATGCTGATTAAAGAAAAATGAAAGAATCAACAAAATTTTTTAGAGAAAGCTTACCAAAATGAAGAGCTAAGGTCTCATTCTTACCCATTTGGGTTTTAAGCTCTGCTTCATCAGTGAAAGGACAGGAAATGTAATAAACTCACTGACCACCCTAAGGACTTGAGACACCTGGATGATTTTGTATTCCCATTTCGTCAAGTCTCAGTAGAAACCCTGAATGTGACTCTTGCTATATTTACCTGGAAAGTTTGTCAGTTATTCTGAAGTGCACTGATTTATATGCCCATAATAATGGGACTTTAGGAGCTGTGTGTGTTTTATTACTTGAGGCCATAAGTGTACAAGACAGCAAATGTTGGCTTTAAGACTCCTGATACTGGTTCAAAAAGCCAAACCCATGCGATGTAAAAGGCTGATTCTATATTATCTCATTCAACTGGCTCAAATTTATTCAAAAATAACTGAAGGGTTAACTTTGTACCAACAGACTGTGTACCAGAGTAGGTATTGTTCATCTTCACCATTCCATCTTAATACCAGAGCTGATATCATTTGTTCTCCTGTCTTTGGAAAAAAACATAATGCCAGAATAAACTCTGGCATGTGTACTCTGGCTAATGTGACAGAAGTACAGCCATCTGATCACAGCCAAGCTGGATCACATTTGTTTCATACAGGAGTGATTTTGCCATTTATTGATCACTAACAAATACAGTATTAGTGGCAGCAGAACCGCAGTGTAACTTGCCACACTTGAAGGAAGGCTTTATTGAATACTCTTCTGTACTATCTCTTGACACAGGATCTTTTGTCCCAATCAGTATTGATATGATCAACTCTAAGGTGTGGAGAAATCCTCCCTGCCCCAACTGAAATACCCTTCCTTCAAAACTGACTGCAACTGTAAGTGTCCTCCACCCAAACGACCAAGGCATACGCTTAACCTCAAACGGACGAAAGGAAATACCTGACAAGGGGGTAGTTTTTCATTTCCCCCACCCAAATACCACATGGGAAATGTGTTAGGTGGGTAGAGCTAAAACACACCCCAAATAATCCCATGGTTGCTCTATCAGCCAAAACATCCTACGGTGTGTTTACACCATGTCCTCCTGATGAACATGTCCTGGGTGAGGCTCTCCGGCTGGCTTTATTTTCCACATTCTGCAGTTATCTGTGTGTCATTTTCACAGAATTATATGAAAACGTTTTCCAGTTTTTACAGACTTCTTTGGAAGGAACTGCTTTTACCTACAACAAAAGAACAGTTTTGTTTCTTAACAGCACTGAGGATAAGCCAAAATGCACTAATTTCTCCTCATTTGTAAAACATTTAACATATCGCTACCCACACCCTGTAATTTCAAGACTCCTAGGATTTATATTTTAAAAGCATAATTGAATCTTCTTGGCAAAGACCCTATGACTTCCAGTCAAAATGGTTATAAAAGAAAAATTTTCTATCCTCATGTAAAAGAAATCCTGCCTAAATTAAAAGCAGTTGATATTAGCTCTTTTTCCCCTATAATAATATCTACCATTAAGATGACAGCTAAAATATAAGGTGTTCTTGCATTTCAAGGGACTATGAGAGGAAAAAGGGTTGGTGGGGTTATTTTAGTGATCCCAAACTGAACTCATAATATATTTTGTCAAAACAACTGTTTGCTCATCTACATATGGAAATGTATTTTTAATTTAGAATTCATTCAAGATCTCATGCCTCAACTCATCATATCATAATAATGCCTAATCTAGCTCAGGAAAGAAAGCGCAAATGTTCATGTTGTATGCTATACTGCAACCTTAGTTTTCTTAGGATTTGAAAATCATCTTGATTCAATAAATTCATATATATTAACTCATTGCTACTTTCAAGAAAAATAGATGTGGGAGTGTTGTTGAGGTTCAGCACTTTTATCTGCTTTATACAAAAGCTATGTTAAAGTTCTGGAGAGAAGTAGGTCTCTAAATCATACCAATGTAGAGGGCACTCAGCCTCCTATCTAATGAAGGTTGTCACATAGTGTTAGTAAAGAAAAATAACCTAAAAATAATTTTAGCAAAATGGATCCGATGACAGCAAGACAGGAAAAACATTCTGAGGAACCAGTCAAACACCATAACCTGAGCTCAAAGGTATGTCTATGCTTTCTGGACTGTTAACTTTGCATCTATCTAAAGAATTTCTAGAAACTCCCTGTACCCGGATTGCTCCATCTATTTTTCCCCCAGTTTCTGCCAGGCAGAAGGGTACAGCTCAGTCCAACACCCGTGGCCTCCACTTCCAGCGGGGCAGCAGCAATCCTCTTTTCTCTTTGGAGCAGGGTCACAGGATTCTACAGCCACTGCATGTCTCAGCATTTAGTTACTGTCCAGAGAGACAAGAACACATCCCCCTGCCCTCCTCTGCTGGTGAATGACCCCCTGTAATGACACCTGACCCATAGTAATCCCCATTTCATACTACACAGACAGCAAATTCTTCTGATTTTGCTTGCAGGCCAGCATTTTGTTTTCTACAAGTTTCATTAGCTTACAGCAAGAAAAAAAAGTTTAATGTTGAGTGTAGTTCATTTCCTGCTAAGCGCTGTTGCCCGTAGGCCAGAGACTGATGGCAGGTCTACAATACTAGATCAAAATGAAAGGCCAGCTCTGAATTTCAATTATTCAAAATAGTGTTGAAAAAATAGGTTCTCCCTGCTCGGATCTGCGTTAACAATTATACAATTATATTGATGCAATGGTACTTATCAAAGAAAAATGTGAGATTCATGAAGGGGACAAAATTTACTCAGTAGTTTACCCAATGTTATGAAATTCTGTTGCAAAGGAGATAAGAATGATCGCTAATCTTAGTGTGCTCATAATAGTTCTCTTATATTAACAATTATAACAGTTAAATGAGAGAAAGCCTTACAGGAGATAAAAAAAAAATGTTAAACTTATTCTTATGAAATGCCAAAGGGAGTGCTGTGATTGTCATTATGAACTTTTTTTTATGCTTTCCTCATGTGTGTAGTCTTGTCTGTAGTTAAACTCTAATACCCTTAGGGCGTGGAAACTGTTAATTCATCAGAGAAAGAGCTCTCTTTGTTCTAGATCCTGTATAATGCTCAGCAAAAGCAGCCTTAATCCCTTTAACACAAATAAAAACAAATAAAGGTATCATCATAGTGTAGCATTGGAAGAGACTTCAAAGATCCAGTAGTCTATCTGCTTGCTTTGAGCAAGAACTAAATGTGCCCAGGCTATCCATAACAAGTCTGTCTAGCCCATTCCCAAGACAGAGTTCTCTTTTCATGAGAGAAATGGGATTCTTCAGTTTCTTTCTGAAGCTCGTCTCACTGCTTAGCTCTTCTTATATTTAGGAAGTGTTTCCAATATCCATGTGGAGGGGAGAAACAAGGGGAAGTCATAATTATGATGAAATGTTGTTTTGTGTTTTTTTGGTCAGGTACTTACATATAACCATGATGCACATGCTGATAAGAGAAAGGGAGCCCTAAGTCTCAGCAGGATGGCTTTAGAGAAAAAGCACATTAAATCTACACCATCAGAACACTTCTGCTGTCAGTGCTTGGTTTAATATGTGGTTATTTGAGTTGCATAGAAAATGCTTTTAAGTAGCTCAGAAATAAAAAAACATGAAACCTGCATTTGTCAGGAACACAGTAAAAAGTTATCTCCTATCCTCCCCCAAAGTTTTCATGCGTAAAGTGCTTCCTTATTTCCCGAGGACATCATCTGTGTGACTTTCACAGTAAAGACAACCTTTTATTTTGCTAATATGTATGGTGTGTCCTAGTCCATCATTTCCTGGTTGCTAATGTCTACCCTTGGATTTGTAACATGAAAGAATATCTCAATGTAAAAGTTTCACTATGGGCTGGGGGGACGTTCCTCTTTTTTATACACATGTAAATTGGAAAACATTCTGTGAAATAACCTATTGTGGAATAGTATTTTGCTTTTTTTCATTGGAGTTCATTGATCATATATATATATGTCCTAGTGCTACAGGCTGAAGGATATTCTGTGTAAATTCAGGTTAGCAATACCTAATGTTGTGTGTTAACAGACAGGAAAACTATGCCTACGTTTCAATTAAGACATAGGTTTGGTGCACATACAGACAGAACTGGGCTAGCTCTAATCATCTGATCATCTGCTTTGTTCCTGTGCCGATGGCAGAAAACCCACCAGAACATTGGTTTTGCTGTGAGCAAAGTATGCTTGCACATAAACCTGAATACTCTCTTGGCAGCTCTATCCTACGGTATGCAGTTTTAGATTAAAACTAGCTTGGTGTGTGCTACATGTGTTACAGTCATGCTTCAATCTGAAGCCTCCATATATCCTAAATTGAAGCAGCAATGCATACTTCACACTCAGAAATGGACTTCCAGCTCTGGCCATCTGTGGGGCAGATGTGCAACACTTTTCTCACAGCTATAGCAAAAACAGTTTCAGACCAACCTTCCTGTTGTGCTTCTTCTCATCGACCTGTTTCCAGATCTTGCTGCTGGCAGCAGTCACATTGCATATTTGGTTTAATAGCTTTGCACCCTAGTTTAATCCATCCCTTATGCGCGCGCACATTCCCCCAGGCTCTCTTGGCAGAGTCCCTGAGGTGCACACGAGTGAACAGGGAGGAAGATGACAACTGTGGCAAGGAAATGAAAGTGCACCTACCAAACTGAGAAAGTGATGCAAACCACGAGAACGTGTGGTATACTTGGGCACAGCAGCTATCAGAGCAGGAATCCTGGACTGCCAACATATTTTAGGAGCGTGTGGGCAGATTTTATCAAAAACAATCCCATAGTCCCTTCACCACTATGACAACACTAACACACATCCTATTGCACTGAAAATCTAGAACTGACTACGTGTTAATTGCACGTAAAACATAAGGGTCTTTAGTGCACTTTCCTGTGTGTGTTTTCTTAACCACTTTCTTCCCTCAAAAACTAGAATTTTATAATATGGTGGAAGTGTTTCAGAGAAGAAAACAACAGGGTGCTCTACCATCAGATACAATGTGAGCTTTAAATAAAAGAGCTTTTTTGCCTTTTTTCACAATCTCATCCAAAAAAGTCATCTCACAATCTCATCAAAAATAGTCATCCAGTCCTCCACCCAGCTGTCAGACTCCACTTTGACACACGATGCTGCTGAATGGAGATTATTTGGCCCACAAACCTGCGGCTCTTCCAGCAAGCAATAACTGCCGCACAGCGCCCAGTGACAGCACAGGCTGAAAAGGAGAGGAGGGCACGGGTGGGATGAAGCAGGAGACTCTCAATGTGTTGCCATTTAGGAGCATAAAAATGTGCTGCTTTTGTCTGAGAGCATTTGAGTCAGAGCACTGCACACCATTGCCCTACAAACTACCCTGCTGCTCTTTCTGTGGCTGTAAAGGGAAATGGGAACCCATGGAGAAGAAGTCTAATTTATCTCACCACAGTTAAGTGCATTTCACCTGACACGTGCCCTCAGATCGTCTGGCGAAAATAATTATAAACCTGACACATATGGTAATACACGATAACAAATGCTTGTTTTCCTGCTCAGCATAGTGCATCTCTAGTCTGCGAATATTGGGCACATTTATAGGTAAATCTCTTGTTGCTTTCTAACAAATGTCTGTTGTTAATGCTAATAAAACTATTTAAGAGTTTGCACTTTGTTTTGTGAAGAAATAATACCTAATGAAAAAGAAATGTCTTTATGGCGATCTTTTGCTGATCTACCTTGTAGATTTTGTTATATGAGCTACACTTTCCATCCCAGTTTGAATAAATAATTTTTTTCATGTATTGTACTATGAAGGACAAGTCTAGTAACTGTAGATACGCTAAATGAGAGTAATTACTGGTATTGCACAGATATCTATTACAGCCCAGCTAGTATTAACATGTTGTATCCTGTTTGATGAGAACTCAGCACAGTGGTATTTGCTAATGTTATTATTTCTATGTTCAAAAGAAAGTGAAATGGGTCAAGATTCAGGAACTGTAACCATAGTAATGGGTAGCAGGATTCCAGCATTTAAAGGAGAACTGATAAATTTTGAAGGAGATTAAAAATGAGAAAGTAAGATACAGAAATAATGTGAAGGACCATAGCCTACCAGTAATTTCAAAGGGCCCGAACCTGCTCCTAGTGAAATTATCTAAGCTCATGTCAATTTATTGCAAAGAAGAGCAGAGCTTAACCTAGCAATTAATCACCTTTCCTTATGAATTAAAATTGCTGGAGAGGATGCTTCTGTGCTTGGCTATTCAAGGAGTCCCAGCCGGGGACACGAAGCTCCATTCCCCAGTTCTGGCCTTTCCATATGCCAGAACAGAAGGATGCATGCTCCATTTTAAACAGTTAAAGACAGTCTTTGCCAAATGCAATAAAGCTGTTTGCAGATTGAAACTTTGAGAATTTCAGCATGTATTTTTTCTCTTTTACCAATAAGCAAACATTGCACAACTCCTGAAGAAAAGCCATGTTCCAGATTTTCCAAGAATTTTAAAAATCACATAGTTAATATGTATTTTATTCCCATCATATCAGTTCCCAGGTAATGAAAGTGTATGATCTCACACCACACTACATGAGATTCAAATTCTGTCCTCACACCTATGCACTCCTCATAAATTCAGTAATATTATATGAATACGGTTCAGATCAGAGTTTGATCTAAGACGCTAAGAATTCAGTCACCTTCCCTTTGACACTTAGTAGAATCTAATTTTTAAACAGCCAGACAGTCCATCTCAATTTTTTTTCTGGTCTCCATAATTATTTTTACCCCTTAGATTATTTATTTACTTATCAATTGAATTTATTTGATTTTTTTAATATCCCTTAGAAACTAACAGATAAGATATTTTTTAACTTGAGCAATGGTGCCTGTGTTCTCCTGTCTTATTTTCAGCATGCTTTCTTACCTTCCCTTTCAGCTTCTTATGCTTCACCAATTATTAAGGGTGCAATTTCTTTCAATGAATTTTCTGCATCAGAAATTTAGAGAGTTAGTCAAAATTAGCCATCTAAACTCTCCCTATCAGTGGAGAGAGGCAGTGAGGGCAATTGACCTGTCTTTCCTTGCTGACTTCAACAGGAGTCTAGACAAAGAGCTTAAAATAGGCAGCTAACTTTTAAATAGGTAACGCGGGATGAGATAATTAACAAATAATGAAAATAAATGATTGGTAGCTTCCCAGGATGCTGCAGATGATAACTAAAGGAAAAAAAGCTTTGAGAATGCTGAAATATTTGGATAATACTGTTTGGCTGTTTCTATTTCTGCTGGCTCTTATAAATATGTGGCCCATTTTAAAGTTAAGTCATTTGTGTTAGAAATGAAGTATGAATATGTGGTGGTTACCCTCCACTTCCTTTCTTGCTTATAGGCAAAACCCCTCAGCTAGGAAATCTGGTGACAAAGTTCAGAGCTTCTGCCAGAAATACTAGGTTTATAGTCTTCCAAGAGAAACTACGGTGTCAGAGTGCTCGTGGTCTGCCCATCTCTGCCTTACCTTAATATCTTAAAACTCCCTTTTGCTGCTTTTATTCTTAAGCAACCCCCCAGCTGGCCTCTGGATACATAATTATTTTTCTCAGGCAGGCATTAAAATTACTTTTACCTTTCTGTGCCCATGCTTGTGCCTCCATGAGCCCCCTTTTGCATGGTCTTGTGGCTGCCCAAGCCTGACACCACCCCTTCTGGCCCTGAGGTGCTTCAGAATCTCATCACCTTTCTGCAATATTCTCTGTCTCATGTGCAGTCTCCAAAAATCAATAATATCCACATCTGTGTAGCTCCCTGTATATCCATTACACCCTCCTCCCCACTCAGTTTCTCCCCCAGTGCTGCAGAAGGACATGATCTTCCATAAGCATAAGGAACCAAAGGGGTACTCTTCAGAAGAGAAGGAAATTATGCTTCTGCAGAGAAAGACAAGGCTTACTGGCCTTAAATCTTCTCACAGCTGAAGTGAGAGAGATGAAGTTTTGATATGAGAAAGCAACGTGACCCTGATCAACCAGATGCAATACGTGGCTGCAGCTTGGTGAGGTATTTTGTATGCCAAATGCGTTTGATCACACAGTGGAGTAAAACGTAATGTTCAGATGTTCTTTCAAAGCTTCATCTACTACTAAAATTTGCCTCACTGTGTAACCCCTTATAGTCAATCAGCAATCAGCTTGGGTGCGGGAGATAAAACTGAAATATGAAAGCAGACACCCAGGCCCAGTATGCACTGGTACGCACAGACGCATGATGGCAAGCCTTACAGAAATGTGTAGTCAGATGTTTGTTTTTCAGAAGAACATAGAGCGATAGCTATAAAATATTGTTTTGGTTTTCCTTAGAGCTCCCCTTTGTAAGTGATGAGTGATTGAAACAAACTGTCAACTGCAATTTGTTAATTTTATATGATTTACACCCGATGTCTGAATGTGAAAACCTGCCAGAAAAAAAAAATGGTTTATAAAACATTAGTGATTTTTATCACCATTAGTGTTTTAGAAATGGAATTTTTTCAGTACTTATTCCTCCTGAATGTTTGTGATGAGCAGCCAGGAAAATGACTGCCACATGCCATACAGTAATGAGGACTGTAAATCAGTTCCTAATAAACTGTTAGCCTGTTTGAGACTCAGAATATTTTCTAAAGGAGAAAAAATATTTTTTATAATCATTACCATACTGGAGTTTAAAAAAAAAAGTTGCAATTTGAAACTGCATTTACTGATTCTACAAAGAGGACTGCATTTAAAATAGCTGCAACAATTTGTACAATGTTCAGTATCACAAGAGACTCCTGTCATACGATGAATAGTTCTCTCTAATGTAAATACACTATAGAACACAACACTGCTTGAAAATAACATCACCTATTTAAGAGGAAATGCAAAGGACTATATCTGCCTGAAACTACCAAGTTCAAATTTGAATCATGCAAACTGAGATTTGAGCAGAATCTGTGATTTGACCTCCTCTTGAAGAGCAAAACAAATTGAGAAGTGTTCATTAAAAAGGTTAATAGACTTTAGAGACAATATAAGTGTATACTGAGACCATCAAGAGACTGAGAGTGGGAATGGAATGATATCACCACTGCAAGCAGCATTATCAGTGCCGGGTGTATGATGCACTGATACAGTTTTCTGATGATATGAGCCTCAGCAAACCTCCTGCATTACAACAGGCAGTAACACAGGGTACAGTCCCAGAAACTGTCTCCGCATCGGTTAGAAAGTGCATAGGTCTTTTCTTTAATCAGATAAAGAATGCTGTGATAACACGCTATATTTAACCAATACTTCATGTCCTGAAATACCACCTTTAACTACTTGTCAATATTTTTTTCAGGAAGAGACTGGATTTAACTAGTGACGCATTTGTCAGGAATGTCAGTTTGAATCTTTCCTATGACCCCAACACAGAGAATTTCAGATTTACTAATGGACTCCCAGGAATAACTATGAAAATAACTGTTATCCTCTGGAGGAGAATAAGGAGAAAGAGCATGCCATATACTTGTTTTGAAACTACAGATCTGCGACTGTCTGTACTGGCAGTTTCCACTTAAAATTGGAAAAGGCGGCCCTGGTTGTAGCACATTTGAAGAATATCTGTCCCACTTATATCTGGCTCAGAATTAGCCCTGAGCTGAGCTGTACAGTAGGTCAGTAGTAACAGAAGGTCAAGCAAAACAGGAGAGGGGAATATTACTGGAATTTAGGATTCCATAATAATGAGTTTGGAGAACTTGCAGGCTGAGATACTTTCTGCAAAGGCAGCCATATAGAGGCAGAGCATAGCCATCAATTAGATTTATTTTTGTATTTCCTGCTGGCGGGCTCTTAGAGTTCTTAATTCACTTTTTTCCCATGATTTTAGTGAAGAGTGAACTTACCAGAATGAATTATAAAATCCCCATCTTGAAAAGCCCTTTTTCTCTGGATTCATGGAGTATTTTACTGTATGTTACAGTGCCAAATATTTACTAGATGTTTAGAGTGGGGTGGTTTTTTTAATTATTAATGTATTAATATAATTAGATGCAAGGTCACTAACAGAAGGCTCTCTTCTTAATGGTAGCAAAACATAGTAACAGTTCAACAACAGTTCCACTCTAAAGGTTCTGTTTTGCCTTTATTCTTGATTAACCATTTTCACTGCAGTCTGTACGATTCAGTGGATGTCTGGTTTTGAGGATTTGTGTATCATTTCAGCCAAAAATATGAGTGCCCTTCCAAAAATAATAGTGGGCCTACACAAAATGGCATTTGACCTACATAAAAAAAAAAAAAAACTTTTGGTGATCTTTTCTTTGATAAATTCTAGTTCCCTATTTTCTGGGGCATAGGCTTGAAACAGGATAGAAAAGCACCTTTTTGTAAGTCACGTCTCCTTTCTGTTTCCACCAGAAAAAAGCCCCACTACTCCGTAAATCATAAGTCAGAGTTTAAGAAAAGTCAAGGATCTCTGCAAAGAGCGGGGCAGCTGCCTTTCCTGTGCCTTCAGCACTCTCCCCTGCTGGAGACAAATGTTGGGGGAGAGAAAATGGCTGCATGGGAAGGGATAAGCACATTACAGACAGAGAGATGGACATGGGAGACAAACACGTTAGGAAAGAGGACTTGGGACCCAGGGGGAGGGACTAGAGCTGGAGTTTTACACAAAACCACAACAGAAAATCTATTGATCACGATTAGGCATCTACAGAGGTTACATGTGCAGGTCAAAACCTTATTGTTAATTCAAAAAGCCCTGCTAAGCATCCAAGAAGCTGCTGCAGTCCCACAGTGATCAAGGACCAGGGGGGACGTACAGCCGCACTTGCAGCACACCATCCCTCCCCGTGTCACACACCCAGAGGTGCACGCACCACCCTAGGCTGTGACCAGTGCTCCCTGTCACCCGCCAGATAATCCCAAACTTCAGACACTGATGCTGATAGGAGGAGCTTTCCTGTAATGATTTATTTCTAAGTCGGGTACGGAGGTGCTACACAGAAGTTGAGAACAGCTCAATCCCCACCATAATCCTATTTTACTGAAGCAGAAGAAAAGTTAACGGAGGTGGTAATGGCAATGTTTTTGTTGTTTGTTTGATGTGGTCACTGCTTCCTAGGAACGGATCTGAGAGCATAACATTCACTTTACACAGGCCAATGAACTCACCACATTTACAATAAGTTCTTAGGGGGCTGAAGATAAAATACCAGAAGCATCTCCCTTTGTGGCTTGCATATACTGAAATTTAAATGGATGCTGATTTGTGCTGACATTCCTATTTACTTTCCAAGGCTGTAATGACTAATACTTCCGTAGAAGTGTAATCTCTGACTATACTAAAAACTTCCACTTTCCTCAACAATATAATTTAAGAATTCATTTAAATTAGGAACCTCCTCTGGTTTTGTTATTTTCGTACATAAGGATGTTGTAAAACAAACATTACAGAAAAATAATTTCAATTGGTACTCTCATTTGATTTTTCTTTCTAAACCAGACATCTATAGCTGTTGATGGACTGTAACTTTTCATTTGTAGTAAAAGAACAAGCAAGCAATATAATATGGTTTTTACGGGCAAATTTAGGTTTCATCCTAGCAGGACACAAAATTGTAAATTGAATCCCCATGCTCAGCGGCTGAAGCTCAACACCTTGGAAATGATTTTTGGGCTTGTTTTGTTGGTTTTTTTTTTCTTTTTCTCAGAAGAAACAGAGCATCATCTGGAAAATATTCCACCCTTTGATCCAATACACATCAATTTTAGACTTACCTTAACAGCTTTAAGGGTGGAATTCCTTATTTCCAGCCTTCCCCCTGTTATCAGGACAACATAGAGGGTTCTGTTTAACAGCAGTCAAATGATTTGCAGATGACAGTCAAAAAGGAATTTGTAAAGTCTCTGTTCCAGGCAAAGCCATGATCCACTTAGCTTAAAAAAATCTCCAAACTGCCATTTCCAATATTTTCAAGAATGCCTAAAAATCTAAAGCTTCTCGCTGAAGCTTTTTTTTTCTTTCCTTTTCTTCCACCATAGGTTCAAAATATTCCTATCCCTTGAATCTGTTGTATATATAAGTTCATATTTCATATACAGGGCCAGAGCTCTTTGTGATTTAAGAGTATTTTTATTCACTTGTTCTTTAGAGAAAACTTTTTTCTTCCCTTTAAACTACTCTCTAAGAACATAGCCAGGTGTGAATGCCAAGCTCTTGGCTTCTGTAATACTCCTTCTTGTGTGTGTGTTTTTATGGCCTGCTCTTGCAAACCTTGCTTGCTTTGAATAATCTTCACTTATATCAGTATTTAAACTGAAGAGAATGGAACTTCTTACATAAGACACTACTTGACACGAGCAGTGGATGGTACAGCCAGGCTCTTTGTAGGTGTTGCAGGATGTGGCTTTTCCTTTGCAACAATAGCAGGCTTCAAAAGAAAGGGCAAGAAAGGAAATCTTCTTTGAGCACCAGCCCTTTTGAAGCCGCGCACTGAAGTCCCAACTCCTAAATCAGTACACACACCCTTCATGCAGAGCACAGACCACTTTTTACCATCCTGAAACTTTGCATTCGTCAACCTTTAGTGACAATCATATTTGTGAATACAGATTTCTAATGAATTTTATTTGGCAACATTCATTTGCAAAAGAAACCGGCCCATGTTATTAGTTAGTGTGAAGCTCTATAACTCCGTATATGTCAAAAGGCTACAGGTATCTGATGTTATACCCACAAAATCTTAACCAGTATATTGAACGAGTATTGGTCTGTGCAGCCTGCAAATTGCAGTATGTCCAGACTTATCAGTTTATAAGTATTATGTATGCAGAAATTCATATGAAAAGCAGACACGACACAGGACCTTTTCAGTATTATGTGTCTTTGAGAAGTATTAAACGCAAAGAAGTGTGAAGCTGTAAAAAAGTTTCTTAAAATACCAGCCATAGTTGAGACTGAAGATCATTGTTACCCCAAAGCTCTAAAGAACCCAGAAACTGGTGCTTCTACAACCTTCACATATCTCCAGGAAAAAAAGATAAAAAGGAAGGGGGCATTATTTCTTTCTCTTCATGTCTTGTATGTTGACCCAAGGAATCAAGAAGGAAACACTGACTTTGACCATTAAGGACTCCATAAAACCCCATGAAAGACAACTACCACATACCTAACAAAGGAAGCATCCTTTGAAAAGGTAACGATCCTTCACATCTCCTTCTTCCTGCCCATTAGAACCAGTATCATTTGTCATTTATATTTCAAAACAAAAAAGGTTGCTCTGTTTTCCCCTATGGATAAACATGTGTATTCTGTACATAGACTTGTCTCAGAAATCAGGGTTTCAGTGCGTGCCAGAAGCCTGGAGAGATAGCCTAAGGAAAAAAAAGTAGAAGTAGGAGGTCCCTTTCCAGAAGTGCTTGTTGCTAACTTGCATGGCCAACGAGGTGCAGTAGGAAGCGTCGCACCCAGCCAAATAGATACGAGACAGCTTCCAACAGAGGTCCGATGCTGTGTGAAGTAAACCTGCTTGGCTTCATGAGCCTCCAGGGCAAGAGAACTCCATGTTCTAATTATGCAACTTTTCATTGACACTACAGTTCTGTAGTCCTTATACACATGCTGAGGTCTGCCAGGTCCCCTTGGAGAATGATCCAGCCCTTTCTGTGCTGCATAAGCGAGAAGCTGAGCAACCAAGACTCCATCCTGTCATTTTATCTGTATGACTGTGTGAATCAGTCTGCAAGGATTAAAGAATGTTTAGAACCAGAAAAAAAAATCTAGGCGAGGGCCTTTGATTGCCACAGCAGTTTGCAAATCATGACAGGCTAACACAAGAGAGCCCATAACCTTACGAAATGCAAGTGTTCCAGGACAGCTAAATAGAAGACTTCACTTGCACAATTTGAGAAAAGTTCAGCTCTGAAGTGTGACAGGAAAATTGTTGCTTAATACCGTTGTTTTCATTTTAACTCAAACTGGATAAACAGATCCAAAGGAATCTGGCTTTAGGACAGATTTCCTGCACATGTACTCAGGTGATATATGTAGTTCTGTAATGAAATGAAACCTGACCAACTATTTCAGAGTACAGCATTCATTGTTCTGATACCTGAAGAAAAAAGATTCTGAAAGCTACATGTCATGAAGATGTTTCTTACAGGTAAGAAGCTGCTCTGTACAGCAGTAACTCCCAGGCCTGAGTATTGTCTTCAAAGGTGTAGCAATACACAGTCATTACAGTATGACAACAGAACAGGTCAGATAATATCACAAGACAACTCAATGATCTACATTCTTGAAAAAATATGCTATGTCTAAGCAACAAAGAGGTCTTTATCTTTCTGGTAAAAGAGGCCTTTACTTAACATTTTGTCCTAAACCTTTCTCAAGTTAAAAAATATATACTTCTAGGTCATAGTTCTTTTATACAAGACAGCCCTTTTGTTTTGATATAAAAATTTTACCAGCCTTCCATAATGTCTGTTATCCTTTGAATTTCCAACTGAAATGCCAATGCAGATAATTCAGGATACCATGGGTATTTATGGAGTCAAGCAAAGAGGTATTTACTGGTAGGCATAACACTGTAAGCAGAGGACATTTTATTTGTGTTTCTCTTCCTACGTCACAAAACATGTTTCAAAGTGGGAAATGCTATTCTCAGGGAATCTTTTTTAGCGTAATCTACAGAAACTTTGATTAAATATGACAGTATTTCACCAATCCTCAGTTAAACATTCTGAATTTGGTGTGTAACAGCTAAACCATCTCTATATTTGAATGCAAATCTTTCGCATTGAAACACTTTGCACCAGACACTGTTTTGTCAGAATTCCTAAGTATTAAACTACTGTCAGCCTAACAACTTTTGCTTTAATTGTAATAATGTAAGGTAGCTTAGTTTCATTTCAGAGCTTGTGAACAGGGGCATGGAAATCAGAGGTAAACAGAAACCCAGATATAGTACAAGGTGGCATGATGGAAGTTTTCTTTGAATTTGGTAGCTGCATCTCAGTCCTTCATGCTCTGAATCTGCTGTCTTTTGGATTGAGTTACATATGTTACTAATCTATGCTACGAGTTATGCCGATAACAGGGTGCTTTGTAAGCCAGTCAGAAGAAAAATATTTGTGCAGAATACCTGGTATTCTGGTATTACTTGGTTCTGCAGAACTAGTAAAAAATAGATAAAAACTGAATTATCACCTTAAAGGGAAACTTTTATTCCAGATTTTTTTTTTTTTTTAAAGCTGAAATTATTATTAAAGAGGATGGGGCTAGGAGTGGTGGGAGGGGACTTTTTCTTTTACTAAAAATAAAAACATGCTTGGATTAATTTAGGGCTCAATCCTGCAAGCTGCCAAACTTTCTGGTCCCAATTCAGTAAATTACTTAAGCATGTGCTTAAGTTTTAAGCACATCATCAATTCCAAAGAAATGGTATGACTCACACATGCCTAGTACATGCCTGGACTAGAGCCAGGGATCTCAGCACTTACCACTATTAAGACCTTTGTTTCCTAACTGAACTAATAGTAAGAGGTAGATTGCACAGAGAATAAAGCCTGCCGCAGACCTCCATGTTGGCCATGCAAGCTGGGAGTCACAGCTGGATTCGCTGTAACCCACATGCCCCACAACATGACTCGAACATCCCTACCATGGTACAAAGCTGGCCACAATGTTCCTGCCCTTCTCCCTGGCAAGGGTGAATCATATTCAGTGTTGCTGAAATTCCTAGTTATCCAAACAAGCAATAATAGAAGCATTTGAACAGAAAGGAGTTTTGAGTCATGTAGGTGGTTTTCTTGTGTGGGAAACTACCCGCTTTGTATCTATGTGATTAGGAAAGTCAGTTTCATTTGCCTCTGGCTGTCTGAGGCAAGCAACAAAAAACACATTCATTCTCCTATTCCTTCCTCCTCTCAGCAACACAGAAAGAGGGAAAACATCATTAACACCTATGTCATACTCAGGTTAAGAGAACGCATTTTCTGTCAGTAAGGCATCATTTCTATCAATGGGAATTTTTTTCAGCATTTTGTATTGCCTACCCTGAATTCACATCCAGGTAGACAAAGCACTACGTGAATACATGCTGACCAGTGCATAAAGAATATCAGCAGTATTGTTATGGTGATGCTCAACAAAACACCAAACACTAACTGGATATGGTGCCACCCCAAAACTGATTAGATGTGACTAAAAGAAGTAAATGCTGGATAGAAATGCAGAAGACGGTGCAATAAGACAGTACAGTTCTCCATGTGTGGCCTTGTGGTCTCTGGCAAACCCTGACAGAAATCTTAAAACAGAAGAGTTTTCATGGAAGACCTGAAAAGAACAAATCAGCTTTGGAGAGCTTTGTGAAGCAAGCATGAGGAGCAGCATGGGCAGTAGTCCAAAAGAGTTTCTCTGAAAAATTAAGAAACAGACAAGAGACCTGGGTACCACAGACAGAGAAAATACAGCAGACAGTAGCTTCTTACAGCAGCATGAAAATTATGTGACTGGCAAAAAAAGAGGCCAGGATGAGATTTTAGTTGAGGCAGATCTGGAGTGTAACATCAGATCTGGAAGCTATCAAGAAACACAGAGGGAGAATAAGGACAGCAATCCCTCAGACATGTTGAAAGCCAGGGAAGACATGGTTTCAAAAAGAGCAGGCTGTGAACATGGCTTTGTTGAAGATGGCTGATGAGCCAAAAGCCCGGTCAGAGGCATGTTGGCTGAGCAGGAGGGAGCAGAGGGAGAGGACTCAGCTGGGAGAGAGGGGCTTTGCAGCCTAACATGAGCAGTACCTGCCATGAGGTCAGGGGTGGCAGAGAAAGGCTTTCCCTTGCCAGGGTGGGAGACAGGCTGTGCACGGGAAGCATTAGAATGTAAAGAAATATATTCCCATGAGCAGATGGACACGCTGGATATTAGGAGCTAGAATATTAAACCTTTCCCAGCCCTGCTCAGCTTTGACACCATGCTGACAACTGCACTTTCCAACTTGAAACAGGTATTTCAGGGAAGCTTTCCCCAGCACCCAAGAGATTTTATTAAAATCAATATGACAAACTGTGACATCTTTCCAGAAGAGAGCTTAACAACAGGTTTGCATCAGTTTTGCTAGCAGCCTTTAGGCTGCATTTTCAATCTAAGTATACAGCACGACGTCTGTTGAAAGTGCTAAGCTGAAACTGGTGACATCAGCAGTGACAAAGGATGAGAATTGTTTTTATGCTGCTCTCAGCAGCCTTAATAGAAAAATGATTAATCATAAGTGCAAGAAAAAGCTGTCATAGTGCCTCAGCTGTTTTACCATTAAATTATACCGGCTGTGTCACTTG
Organism: Ibidorhyncha struthersii; assembly: GCA_013398815.1. Taxonomy (NCBI): domain Eukaryota; kingdom Metazoa; phylum Chordata; class Aves; order Charadriiformes; family Charadriidae; genus Ibidorhyncha; species Ibidorhyncha struthersii. Next base: position 91,289 of record VZSZ01006772.1, on the reverse strand, counting down.
TTAGTTCTGGACTGACTTTTCTATTTTTAATATAAACAAAGGATAGGTAATTATAAGCGGCATCTGCATATATGCTCCCAAAGTGTGGATAAAACCTTTCAACGCACTGAAATATATTTGCTACTCTATGTACTTAGCTGCTGTCATGTAATAAGAGGTAAATTTATAAAGAAAGATGGAAAAGGAAATAGCCTGTTGTACCTCTGGTCACCTCTTTATTAGCATTTTAGATAAGAGATAATTAGTCGGAGGCAATCTATTTATATTGTTATGTACATAGACAATCTGCCTGTATTAGTACACAAATAGAGCTATGGGTTACTATGTCATCAATGACAGACACAGGCAGTTGTGAAAATTTCAGAGAAACTAGCAGAAAGCTGAAGGGCAGAAACACTATAAACTTCCGCTTCTAGGCAAACATCTATGCAGAGCAGTAATGAACGCTCACAAAGGTTTTTTGGTGGTGAAATCTGAACAAAATGGTCTGAAGATTAAACGGTCATGAAAATAGAAATGTTCTCATAAATAATACAAAATTTACATCAAGTAAAGTCAGCATTAAATAAGTAAGCACTGAAGAAAAAACTGTTTGAGTTGCACAGATATATGGACACGTACCCACTTGGCATCCATAAGAAGCAGGTAAAGAAATGTCTCTAAAGGTCTGGCTTATTCAGCGCCAACCTCAGTGGGAATTCCTTAGAGACAGCAACTGAAACTTTGTGTTTAAAAGTTTTAACATTTCAAAAACTAGAACATTTTGGTCTCTAAACAGAAAGCTCCCTTTTCTTTCTTTCGTTGCTTGTTTCTTTCTCTCTTTTTTTTTCTTTCTTTCTTTCTTAAGATTTTTACCTTCAGTAGGGAGGAAATACAGATTTGGAAATCATTCCTGAAAAACATGAATAGTCTATCACCATCCCCTTTGCAGTTAAATTTTACATTCTTGCAGATTATCCAGACTAAAAACTATTGATTTCTTCAATGTTTCCTCAAAAAAAAACCTCATTTTTTCTAGATCTCTAATCATTCCTGCTGCTTTGTTCTGGAATGCCTCCAACTGTGCATATGTTTCTTGAACATCTATTCATGCTCTTATTTCTCAGTATTTTTACTAGCTTTTGCTGAAGTAGTCTCTTACTTTTGAAAAAACTATTTAGTAGAGAAAAAATGAGGAAAAATACAATGTTAACGTAAGAAGTACTCTGTCTCTACCTTAGAGCTTTTAGAAGAAAAGTTATTCAGTACATGCAGACAAAATAACTATGAAAAAGACCCCACACCCCAGTTATATACATTTATATGGTTACAATCACCATGACAGTCCCTCACAATTACTGGTACATCCTGCAGCCCCTTATGAGAAAGGGAAGTACTATTATTGCCTCACTAATAGCAGGGATACATCAACAATTACATATATATCAACACACTCATCAAGAATTATAAATACACATCAACACACAATCATATGTATTTGTTTTTATATATTTATATAAATATATAAATATATTTATATTTCTTATTCTCATACTGCAATGGGGAAATACCTAAATTATTTCTGAAAGAGCTAACCAGAGTACCAGAAGCAAAAAACCTACATTTAATCCAAGCTCCGCCCAGCCAGGGAATTTGCTCAGCAAAGCAGCAAGATTTATTAGCTTGTGTTAATACGGTTATTCTGTTTGTGATGCACAACCAGTTTAGGATACTGCAGAAAACCTAGGCTCGTGTCCTGACAAAATGCTTGACAGCCATATCACCAGATCTGCGGTAAATGAACGTGTCTCCCAAATTCCACAATTCATGAACAAATCACTCGCAGTCCTTCCTCTTCACTTACCTGGGTTTTTTTTTTTTTTAGAAAGTTTAACAACTCCAGGGTTAAAGCAGAAATACAGGCAAAAGACATGTCACCTCAAGTTGAGGTTCTTTCCACACTCCAGCTACAGCTCTTTCATCAGCAGAGGAGGGACCCACCCTCTCTTCTCGGTAAGAAATAGCATGAGTCAAAGACAACTAGCTGAGACTCGTGGCACACAAACGTGCACCAAATACTCCCCATAAGCCTAACAATTACCTGTGGCAGGAATAAAAAAACACTCATTTTGAGGACGGGAGAGGAGTCTAATGACATTTGACGTCAGAAGGCAACCCAAGTGACTGTGGCACATTCACATACCTCCGTATTTCTACCACGAGGCTTCAGGTGCCCACGTGAGGAGACTGAGCTCCTGAGACAGTCCACAGAATACATGGAGACCCTGCAAGGAGGCACCAGGATCACTAATGTGCAGTGACTGCCTGACCCATGTCAGCTGCCTCTCCAGCTGGCATCAAGTCTCTGCCTTGCTCTCCAAATTATTCCAGTTATACAGTTGTGCCACAAAACAATCAGAAATGAAGTACACTCCTAATCTTGTCACGTGTTGCCTTTTAGATTTAGACTGTGAAAGGAAGGAAAGGCATATCAAGTTCACAAAAAGTCTGTGGGAGGTACAGTCTAGGGATTTTGATCCCCAGGAATATTTGAAAATACGGCATGTGCAATTAATACATCTTTTAGGATGCTAATTCATTTCAGAAAAGAGACTTTCATCTTATGTCTGGATAAGACTCAGGGTTTCTTCTTTCATAGTTTTTGAGTAAATTAAAATTTTGCCTGAGTGAAAATTGACTAAGAAACTGAGCGTGCACAAAAGCCAAGGCCTGGGACCTGCACACAGTGTGAATGTCAAGATTAAGTTGTTTATTGTAAGATAATCCATATTCACTTTACACTCTGTATAAAAGAACTTTTCAATAGACACTTTCCTCAGTATTGGGTTACGTGGCAGAGCTGAAATGTCTCAAACACTAAATCTAGTGTATTTCCTCATTTACAAAATTATGTGTACATGCAATAGGTATACATAGAACCCTTTCAGTAAAGGTCTGAATAATCACAGTGAGTAAATCACAACTTATTTACACATTTTGCATTGACACCACAAAACCCATTCTCATTTTTCCCTTTGCCAAGGCCTTCAGTCACATCATACAGCTAAAAGAGCTGCTCTGAATTGATGTGTATGAAACTAAAACTATAAATTGCTTTCTTTTCCCTGCAACTGCCAGCATACTATGGGTGATGTCTGTGCAGATGATATCATCATTCAGGCTGTATGGTGTGAGGAAAACACATCAGAATTTGAAGAATAAATCTGTGGCATTTTGAGTTGACTTGGGTCCATGGATCAGGAGCCTTATAAATGCATTTTTTATGATATTGCCACGTTAACTCTATGTATATGCATCCAAGTCTAAACCTCACAGTCATGCAGTTCCCTGATAGACAAATGGCATCTTGGCAAGCCAAGGTTTCTCATTTACATTGAAGACATGTCTTATGCAAAGACTCCTCACTAGTAGGCTTTTTTCGGCTAAGTAGATGGAGACAAAGGTGGAAGAGAAACAACAGCAGCTGCAGTATCTTTCTGCCCAAACAATAATAGTGGCTACCTATCCAGACAATTTCTGAGTTGGTAGATCTTTAGCTCCACCAGCTCAAATGCATGAGCTCTGCTCTTAGAAACTGTAGGTAAAAATAGGAAAGCCAAGGAGTGAGAGAGTCAGAAAGGGAAGGGGAAACTACCTAAGGAAAACAGGAAGAAAAAAGGTCTAAGGCTAGAAAAGAAGAGGTAGTGGAATGAAGAATAATTGAAATTTGAGAACTCTGTTTCTCTCATCTTTATGCATTTCTCTTTTGTTGGCTTATCATCAAGTAGACTGCTGATGCATAGATCAGAGCTTTGGTTAGGTTATTCAGTTAGCATCCACAGTAAAAAAAAAAAAAGAATAAAAATCTACCAAATGCTAAAAGGAGCACATTTTGAAACCTGTTACCCTTGGCACTACATTGTATTTTCATGACTCTTGATATGTGGAAGGTTGGTCAGCCATCCATTGGTTTGTACACCGTCCATTGCCTGAAGGGAGCCAGCTGACTCATCAGAAAGGGAAATCTGGGGACAAAGAAGCAGGAATGGCTCAGATGTGAATTCTGACCCATTGTGCTAGAACACATAGCTAAAGCCATGTACAGCTGCTGAAAACTCAAGGCCATGTTTGGGGCACTACCTAAACACACTTAGCAAATTTACCTCTTAACTGTCATTTGCTCTTACTGATTTATGCACTATAGATATTTTCATTGTTATTCTTTATTGTTACCATCCATGTTTTTACACTTGAGAGGCAAATATTAAAATATTTTCTGTTTTTCCTTTTTTTTCTCCCTAAAAGAACTAGATGATTTTTCCTTGTTTTGTACTCATGGTGTGGAAAGCTTCTAAATAAATCAATTAGTCTATCAGCCCCCACAGGTACTTTAGGTGTTTCAACAATTTAGCTCCAGTCCTGTAAATTTGCATGCACAAAGACGGCCAAGAATAGGATTTATCTCACCTAATCTAAGAGATCAGAATCTATTCTACACTGTTGTCTAGGCTACACTTCTGTTGTCAATTGAGAGAGGCAGAAGTCTAAGATAGGAGGTATGAATCATTTCTCCAGAGGCAAGTATCTCTCTCCATTGACTGTAGAGACAACCTAGGAAAGTTGCTTAGACTAGACATCTAACATTAAGATGATCAAAACTAAGTGAGCTAAATCACAATTGAAGTGCACAAAGAGTATGCTGAAATCAGTGCAACTATTCCTCTGAATAAAGTTATATGAACGTTAAAATATTTGTTTAATAAAGATTTTACTCTGTCAAGTTTTTAATGGGAAAGGCTATTTGCTATGTGTTTAGAGGAATACAGCTTTGATCACTGACTGATTTTTTTTGTTAAAAATATTAAGGGATGCAAGTCAGAAAGCTCAAATGCAGAAAGAAAATTACTTAGAGGTACGTTGCAAAGTATTTTAAAAGATAACTTTTGTCACCCTAACTGATCCTACTTTCATTGTTAGAGCTGGTCAGTCTGCTTCTGAAAGGCAGTCCACAAAAATCAGTGGAAAAAAGATCAGCTTTTAAAAACTGCAGTATCAAGGTGTTTGGGAATATCAAAATTAAGAATAACTTGTTATTCTCATACATCAGCAAAAATGAATAATGATACATCTTCACCCTTGAAACTTCAGGTGGCAATAGCTGTGATGTTGCTGGACTGCCAGGATACGAATGAAATTGTTGGTTATTGACAGTAGCCTGTATTGAGTACATTAAGAGGTAAAAAAGCTTCCTGCAGAATACTTCGGTAGACTTTATCAACAGAAGATAGGGACTTGTTAGTCTCATATCCGTGAACACCATTTTGTGGGCTGGTTAACATGGATCCTGGAATGACCCTCAAAGGTATATTTTTCTCTATGCTACCAAATCAGACAATATTTTCTCCCTTTGTGGAAAGAAAATAGCTTTAATTTTCCAGGGACGGAAGGAAGCAAATCTCACCTACCTTGAGGAATCTGATTTCAAGGGACTTCTTTTCACATAGCATGTGTTTGTGGGGAGCAGAGGCTTTGTGTGTGTACAGCTATAAGCAACTTGCCAAAACCCACTCGGCGACTGCTGCCACCCCACTGACGCAGCTGAGGGGGTGACTGCCATGCGGAGGTACTGAGTCAAACTGGAATCTGTCCCTGTGCACAGCCCAAAAACTTGGAAACTTCAGTGCCAGATGACGAGTGGTTAGGAAATCCACCCCCGTAACCCAGGGACGGGGTGCACAGCTGGAGCACAGCCGCAGCCAGAGCCTCCCAGTAGTGTCTGCGGGACGTTCTGGGATCCGCAAATTGCTGCAACGTGGCACGGCCTGAAAGGCTGCGATATGCCCCTTTTTCACAGCAGGTAAAGGATGTGTAGGCAGACATGCGCCGTTCAGCCAAGGGATCTCCGCATGCCACTCAGCTGTCAGCTTTGTACTGACTGCCTGAAATCAGGTGGATTTCACTCAGCGCTCCGGGGAGACAGACTTTACCACTTTGTGACTCACGCTCAATCGGGGGGAGTGGGAACAGCAATCATTTATGAGTCACTATATTGTATAAGGCTTTGGAAAATCATTTGCCTGCATACTGTATAAATACATATTGGAAGTATATTAAATATGTTGAAGTAATTGGAACACAATTAAAATGTACTGAAGCAAAAGAAAAAGAAAGGTTACTCATTATCAGTCTCTTCCCTTTCACACAGATAACCTATTAGCAGAAATTTGCAGTATTTTCCTTTTGAAGTAGTCAAGGCTTGAAAATTCTGTCTAGAAATAGAACTGTGTGAATAATTTGGGGTGGGGGTTATATTCAAAGAATAACTAACGATGTTTTTGGCTTTCTGACAAGGTTTTTTTTTTTCTTCTTTTTTTGAGCAACTATTCCTAGTACGAGAAAAATGCGAGTTCTTCTGAAACAGTAAGAACAAATATATTTTGAAACTTTACTTCTAAAAGCAAAGTTGTGCAAAGGCCTACTGCCCAAACCAGTGTTTTCTGCATAAAACTGACTGCAAAGAATATGTTACACAAGAGGGAAAAAACTGTAGCCTGCGGGTTGGGGTGCTGGTCTATGCAGTTCTTTGCTTTGCTAGAATTTAAATAGAGACCTTTGAAAAAATCTTTTGCCTAGATCTGCAAAACATCTGAGGTGCATGAATCCTGTAGGAGAATTTACAACCTGGGGTTAGATGCCCACATCCTTGCATGGGGCAAGTGATGGCAATACCAAGAAGAGAGCTGTGCTTGAAACCCCCCTTTCCTCCAGACCAAAGCCATAAGCAGCAATACTATTTAAGCTGTTCATGGCTGGAAAGGAAAAAAAATCCTGTAAAAAATGGCTATTTTGGAGACAATTAACTCCCTGATGCAATGCACCTTGTGATCAGACAAAACCTGTCAGAGCACGACGGGTGGTGGGAGGACGAGAGTGGGAACCGGCACTCTTCCATGCCACGCTTCAGTCTGGAGTCACAGACAGGTCAATCCACAGAGAGAATCTACTTGTTATCACCAAAAACTAAAGCTCAGCTAAACTAAAACAAATGCAGGCAACAGTTAGCTGATTGCTAGGCAATGGCTATCACAGCAAAAACAAGCCGAAGCCAGCTCAGGCCAAGACGAGTCCAGGCACGTTTTTAATCCCTGCACTGTCAGGCCAACAGAAAACCCTTGACCTTTTACTTGTAGTGGCAAAAAATCATACATACTGGGCTACAAACCAAGGGAAGCAAAGAGGAAAAGAAGGATGGTCCTTTCCCCACCATCAAAAACAGGTCTATGTAGGACAGCCTTAAATACATATGGCGTAGCTGGGGCACTCTGTATCCTAAGTCTGGGCACAAAAAATATTTCCTTTTAACATACTACTTGTTAAGAGAGAGAAATGACTGTTCTCGCAGAATGCAGCCAAGGTGCCTGGGACCAACTGTTCCCCAAAATACAACCTGAAGATCAGCACTCAATATGAAAACCCTTTCCCTTTCTCAACTCAGCCATGGGGACCGTGGGGACAAAACCCTCCCTTTTCTCCAAAGTGTTGGGATTGTGTGGATTGCCTTTTTCCCTATTTTTGAAGGCTTTCTGTCCTGCCTGTGGAGCCAAAAATGCAGAAATCATAGGGCCAGAAGGAGAAAGCAAGAAGCAGCAAAGCAGCAGCCCAGGAGCCTGAGTACTCACCCAGTATGGTAAAATCTGAGTTTACTATTAAATCTAGATAAAACAATAAAACAAGTACAGGTTCACTTCCAAATATCTGACATTTGGAAAGACGTTGGGATCTTGCTCTCTTGCTCATTGGCTTCTACAAAACATGCTGCCTCTCTGCACGTTGCAGCTGGCACCCCTTCAGTGGTTTCTGCCCCCCTTGTCACGTGGCCCCTTCCTTAATTTACCAGACTCCCCTCTCTCTTCTTCATATATCACCCTACCCACACAGAACACAACATCTCTCAGTGCGGTCTCTTTGGGGCATTTCTGCTGTAACATCTTGCAAGCTCTACGGGACCTTGGTGTCATCCCAACGTCACTCAGCCCAGCATAACTCCTTTCACTCAAACCAATCCAGTGCTTACTTACTCTGACTTCCAGACAGTGAGAGGTGGCCCTCGGTCAACCAGGTGGCAAGTAGGGCAGAGCTTATAAGATATGATGAGTCTCACATAAAAATTATGATACTGCTGCTCCACGTTTTCCATGAATTCTCCATTTGTCTGTGCTCTTTTCTAATCTTCTAAGCAAGGGCCAAATTGATAACTCAACAAAACTGATGACAAGACTTTAAATTCTGGAATATTGTTGGGACCTTATTCTGATAATGTGTAGAAATAAATTTAGTATAAACTAGAAGTTTTTTGAAAACTCCTAATACCACAGTCACAGCCATGTACTTATAGCTCAGTAAAGCCCCAGAGCAATACTGAGATCAAAACACAGCATTTTACAGGAGACAGAAAATCTTTCTGAATACTTCAGATGTAAAATGTGACTTGTGTACTACCTGAGCAGCAGAAATAAAGGAGAATTAATGTTCTTGGTCTTAGAGGAAACAATACTGAAATGGTTAATATAACCAGCTAACACCACTACATTAAATTAATTACTGGATTAAATTTTAAAAATCAATCTCAGGATTCTGCTTTTGAACAGAAAGTGGAAAAGACATTCCCTCCTTCCCCAGTGTTTTCTAGTGGTTTTAAAGATTTTAGCAGACAAATAAGCTAGATGTTATTGTCAAAATCACTGTGATTACTACAGAGCAGGTCTACAGGAGACCCAAGACCAGTACAATAGTAACAAAATTGCATCAAATAAAATAATAAGGAAAGGGAAATGGTGATTGTGAGCTCTGTGGATTTCAGGCAAAATGGCAATATTGATTGTGGCCCAGAGGCCAGACTAATAAAATATCGTGAGAAAAATATACTCATTTACCTTGATGTGGGGCAAACAGTCCAGTCCCAAAGGACTCTTTTTATTTTTTATAAAAGAAAAATCTTATGAAGAAAAGAGGACAGGTTAGTCCTTTGCACCTGAGGCAGTTACATATAAATTATTTTCGGATACATAAAAACATGTAAAGACCTTGCATGGGGAAAGAGGAGTGAAAATTTCCAGTGCTGGATTTTTCAGAGCAAGATGACTAGAAATATAATTTGCAGGGTGGGCAAGGAACATCTTTCAATTTTGGAGGGGGATGAAGGCAAAGATTAACCACCACATTCACTGACTCTTCATTCTGTTGGCAGAATACTTTTACAGGACGATATGTGGGCATTTGAGCTGACCCACATATATGCAGAAAGGCTAAAGAACAGAGATTTATCTGTTTAGATTTTGGAGCAACATGTGAAAAATGTAGATTTTTTTCTTCAAACGCAAATCTGTTCCTTTATACACTGTAGATGGAGCACAAAATAGTTTTTCAAAGAAAGAGATTAAAAATGTATCTGGTTGTTTTTCAAACAGATGAACAAAGACCTCTCTGTTCTATTATCAGTGCTCATATCTGTTCTGCTACAGGATGTGTCATTGCTCTCTGTACAAAAATGTTACTGCATATCGTAACGTTCATTGAGAAAAATAATTAAAAAGAAAGCTCAGGATGTGGTTAAACCCTAATAGTATCACTATGGGATCTACATGCGTAAATCATGTCCACTGTTACAGAATGAACCCAAGAGAACAAATTAATATTCTGTTACATCCCTGGATACTTCTGGAGAATTTGGCAAATTCTTTCTGACTTTATGCAAGTATTGGCTTAATATCCAAATTCATGAAGCACCACAAGATGCCCTGGGTTTACTAAAACTTGTTTGTACTCAACAGTTTCGAAAATCAGGTCACTACATCACTATATATAAAGAACCTCACTAGGCTGCCCTGATTTTTGGAAGTGCCAAGCTGCCACAGTTTTTACTAAAGTCACTGAAAATTGTAAGTGCTCAGTAACTGGAAATCCATCTGCTTTTTGTTCAACTTTTTACCTGTGTATGAAAGATTTTGGCTACCTAAGGCTGAAAATCTTAAACTGAGGCTCAGTCTTTTAATGACATAATGGAACAGAAATTTGGGTCATTATTTTAAAAGAGGGAAACAGTAATTGGGTCATTGAGACTGAGGAAGAAAAGCCAGTTCAGCCTCGGTTTGCTGAATTCATCTAAGGTCTTTAACATTAAGAAAATACCTTCTCGTGTTTTCAAGATTTTTCCTGAGGTTTCATTCATAATGTAATTAAAAAGGACGCATACTCTCCCATGGGTATTTTAGACAGTGGTGAGATCTGGTTTCATATTTAAATACTTGTCAGAATAGAAAATTTGTGAGTGGGGTGAGAATACAGGGTGAAAATTTCACTTGGGAAAGATTCTTATTTCCAATGGAGTCTGTGACAGAATTCCCACTGACTTTTAAAGGTAGCAAAAGCAAGTCAGCACAAAAAAAAAAAAAAAACCCATAAAAAGAAGCATCCCAGGCCTGCTGAGACTTCATTACATAATTTTAAAAATATGAAGGATAAATCCAGGCATCTAAATGACATATACATGTGTTATGCACCATTAATAAGTGATGAGAAATAAATAAATGAAACCGAACATGCCCAGTGCACGGCTGCTCTTCACAGGATGTGAGTCGGAGAATCTAAAAATAGGAAAGATGATTTTGTGTGCAAGTGCCATGAAGGAGCAGTGGTTCAGCAGGGAAAGATGTAAACGGAGCACCAACACAGTCCCAGAGGGGGTGTACAAATGTGAGGGAGGGCACAGCTTCTCTCACTGTGCATCACATGGAAAGACCTAGGTAAGGCACAAACAGCATGGATCTAAAACATAGCAGTAGATGCCCTCCGAGGGTGGCTTATACATGATAATTTTTTTTCAATTTTGACTTATCTCTTGTCCCTGAGAAACTGTTGCTGGCTACTGGCTTTGTAAGTGTCTTGTATACATTAAGTTTGTTTCCTATTTTTTGTGCCTTGCATGTCTGCTGAATAATTTATGCTATGAAAAAAACAAGTTAAGCAAACAAGCTTCTTTTGTGCTTCATTGAGGAAGCAGCAATGTTAGTGGTCACTGGTTAAGGAAGGAAAGACAGTCCCACAAACAGTTGGAGTCAAACACTTTGAAGGTTTTGAAGATCAAGACCAGATCCTTAACTGAATTACATAATAATAAAGGCCAGTTGTTAACTTCCTCCATTTGAAGGATGATATGTTCATTCTGTTTCTAATTGGCAGCTGCTATAGGAACCCATGGCTCACTGAAATGATGTCAGTATGACAGCTCTAAGCAAGAGCCAGCAAAACATCAAGAAATATATAAGCACAGAGCACAACTGTTTCCTCTTAGCTGACGATTTGCTTACAAAAATAAATCCCACCTGTTCCAAAACTCTGACACAATCATGAAACACAAGTGGCACCAAGCACCTTGATCGCTTCTAAAGCAGCCATGGGAGCCTCCCAACAACCCCCTGTAACTGGCTGGTAGGTGCTAAAAGCAGACATGAGGATGAGAGTGTGGTATATGTGGTTCTTTGCTATGTGCTGTTCTGTGCTATGTGTTGTGTAGATTCTGTGCTTTACAGGCACAAATGCCACAGAAAGTAAATCAGATCATCCTGAACAGTATTATCCGTTGTGCTTATTCCTTAATCTCTTTCGGAACCTCCACATCTCACAGTATGGAAGTCCCCTATCGAAACCCAGTAAAGAACCCTTGCTCCAGTAACCCCAAATGCTGGGAGCTGCTGGAGGTAGGGTGCGCATTCCAGACTCCTCTTTTTACAGCAGAAACCAAAATAGTTCAAAATTAAACAGAGATGAGTAGAAGTTATTGGTTACTAGTAACGCTTAACAACCTTGCAGGTCTTGCATGTAGTTGGATTGTTCCTCTGAAGAAACATCTCCTCAAGTTAGATCAATTGTGTGCCCTTTGGAGGTCTTCTCATTCATTAAATTATCAGGTGTCATGTGGAATAAACATGGATCTGGGGTCAGTATTTCATTTCAGAAGTCAAAATTGGGAAAAACCATGTGAGTGTCTATTGCAAAGGCCAGTGTGAGAATCAAAACAGAAGCCTGAGCAGAGTCAAGGGCTACAGGAATGAAGTAAACCTCAACTCCAAAGAAGGGTATAATGAAGAAGGGTAACACCTGTATTTAGAAAGAAAAGGTTAAAAAGCACGTGATGGGCAGGTGATATGGAGTGTGCCCTGGTGACAAGCTGAAATAAGTGTCCTTTTCTCAACAGACAGAAACTAACTATGAAAGCTACTCAGAAAATATGACTAGAACTATTGTTCACCAGATAAGAAAAAGATGGTGTTGTGAAAACACGGACCCTACATATTCCAGGCTACATCATCAAATGTAAGATGGTTCTCAGGGATTGTTATGGTTATCCCTTACATCTCCAGTTGCGGCAGCCTGGAAATCATGAAGGGCGCAGGACATGCCAAAACAGTCTCATATGCAAGGGCTGCAGTGAAGAACCCAGAATCCAATGAATGGGCCCTTGAAGAAAAACTCACTGTTTAAAATGAAGAACAATATTTCAATTACAGGAAACAAATATAGGAAACAGTAGAAAATGGTAGACTATAATACCAAAACACACAACTAAGCATATTTAACATTGAAGCCTGACAGCCACATTTGTATATCCTGCAGCTGAGTGAAGCTTATTGATTAACCTGGCTTTAAAGAGACCAGGTCTATCCTGATTATAAAGCTCAGCAGATCGTTCCATGAATGGACTGTACTGTCCTGAGGATTTACTGACACAGAGTCCCTTTTTCAGTAATTTCTGCACCACACTTCATTTTGTGGCATTGATGTGTCCTTAGAATGCATAAAACAACAGATATCTGTTTTGAGTTGAGGCAGCTATGCAGATTTATACCAGCTGAAGATCTAGACTGCAGTATCACCACATTCCTTTCCTGCATGCAACATAATACTGCTGAGCTGCAGCCAGCTGTCGGAGCCACCATATGGCAGCTAAGGACAACCAGCTTCCGGATAAAGAAACAAAACCCTGTCACATTCAATGGACAGTGACTTGCGGTTCCACACTCTCTCCTCTGGAAAAACAGGTAACATTCATACGAGGAAGCTGGGTTGTATCAGAAAGATTAATTTTAAACCTGTTATGCTTTGCTGGTAATTGGTGCATTGTCATATCAAACAAAGAGCCAATACCAACAAAAATGAACCCACTCCTTGCTTCTATAATTAGAAAAAAAACAGTGATAAGATGTGTATTTATGGAAATGCAAATAGGAGCCATCATGTTCTCCCATGCTACACAAATGTTGCAGCCAATCCTCCTTTCCACACAAAGCTATTAGGTAATGATCACTTATGTATATGATGGGACCCAGCCCAAAAGGTCAGAATATTCCTAAAGTCTGGAATAGATAAAATATCTGAACCTCTCCTCATCACTAATGCTGTAATTCTTGTTTTTTACAAGCTGGTTTTTAAGTGGTAAAAGCCTTTCAGCCTGCCCAGCTGAGGTGGTAAAAGCCTGTTCAGCTGAGATGCTCAAGCATCTAGCAGGCTAGAAAGCAGGAAAGTCTGTCTTAAATAATGTAGGAGGAGTAAAATAATTGCAACCTTGTTACTTCCCCATGACTCCCACAATGAAAACCTCTGTTCAGTGGGAAAGGGGTTAGGTACAGAAGATCTCTGTCTGTTCTTAGCTTGTAATGATCTGACTTTACTGCATTTCTATGTTGGCCTGATCCAAAACCCATAAAGCTGGTGGAAAACTTAAGGTGGAAAACGTACAATAAATGACAGGAAATCATTTGCAGCAGGAAAGCATTTTGTCTAGAAGAATGGGCACAGAGATCAGAACAGGGACTATTTTCCTGGCCAGCTGAGACTACCACCTTCATCACTGCACCAGAGTGAAAACTTGCAAAGAGTTTGCACTACAAACAGAGTGTACTAGACGTTTCAGTGAAAGACAATGACCAATAAATGGCATCAGTGAGGGATTCAGCAGGCAGACTGGGAAAGAAGGAAAAGCAGTAAATCAAAAGCAACAGTTGGCATTTTCTGGTTTTAGAGCCTTTCAAAATATGCAGGGTCCTTCAGAGGAGACTATAATCTAATACTAATCTGAGTGGTAAGTGATGCTAACAAGTTGTAAAAAGTGGGAAGCTGAAGGTCGACAAGGTCAGTCAGCCTTTTTAGAAAAGCTGCACTTTATGGCTAAGACTTTCTTGGCAGTCCTTGAAAACACTTCTTAACAGCTCTCTTTGGGTATCTCAGCATAACGCATAGGAGTGGTTTGATAGATCAGATTTAAGAAGGTTTTTCTGGTAAAGACAAAGAGTCTGGCAGTAAAGACAGCAGCTAAACTGAGAGTCTCATGTTGGCTTTACTGGCAGAGCATGATGTGCAGTGACTATTCACTCATTATTATGATGATCTGCAAAGTATTTCATTTGAACAAAAGAAATGTGAAAGAAGCCCGGGAGGCACCAAGCATCTCAAGAAGCAGGGCTGATGATAGGCCGTAACAAATAGCCTTGCATTAAAATCTCTATTAAATCATAAGGTAAGCAACAAAATAATCTAGAGAAGTAACATCTCCACAATCACAAGACAGCTTGCAATCACCACAAGTTTTCCTTGAATTCATTACAGCATTCTAGTAGAACAACTTTTGCAACAGATGTCAACAAGAGATGCTGTTACATACTGTCTTTCCAAATCACAGGAATAATCCCTGCATGTGGAGTAAGATTTAGTTTGGAAAACAAGCTGAGGAGTTAGTTTGGGTTACGTAAAGTCTGGGAAAGAAGCAACAAGAACATTTTTTCTTTGGTTTTAATCTCTCATAAGAGTTCTCAAGAATTGTAGTGGGAGAATCACTCTCTGATAACTGGGCATTTTTGATGGGCTGTGATTTCTAAAATATACATATATATGTATTTCCTGTGCTCTGTTTGACAACTTGCATCAGAATGAGAATGAATGAGCACGTTTAAAATAATCTCAGAGTAAAGAACAAAATTTCAGAGGCATTCTCTGGCGCCATTACAATGTTCTTATTTGCTGTCTTTCCCTATGTGTACTGCAGGTTGGAAGTCCCATTCTCAGCCTTATTGTCAAGACATTGCTCTCTGACCTGGTTTAAGATGGAACATTTGTTAGCATATCAACTAGTGAAAGAGTTTCAATTTTGTAACACTGTTCTGTTGAGTAAAGCTCTGAGTACTTGAATACTGAAGTTCTCATGGAACACACAAAATGCAAGATTTCTGTTCTACATCTGGAAAAAATGGGTGCCTTTAAAGTTGGATTGGTTGAGTTTACCTGAGGTGGGGAAAAAGCTTGGATAGCATCAGTATCAAACTAAGGTTATGCAAGTTAAAGAATCTGCACACTAAAAGTACAACAGGTCCAGCGTCAAATACCTTTTCTGACTGTGTTCCAGACTGTTCTTTCCTGTGATGCTTCTAATTTCTGGATTTGCTTCACTGTATATAAATAGCTAACCAATTAGTTATCTTTTCCTGACCCAATATAGCATCCAACTATTTTCTTTTTTCCCTTGACCCAACAGAAATCTTTTCTGGAGCTATACACTGCTTATTCAAAGAGGGAAGATGCATGCATCAAGTCTTGCCAAAATGTTTAGGTTTCACAAAGCTGACATGGGTACTGAAAAAGAAAATAAATTAATGTAGAATGTGAAAAGGAAAACTTAAGCTGCAGCTGAATACGAAAGGGTGTGACCCTTTGCAGAGAGTTTTGTTTGGGCAGACAAATAAAGGCTTTAAAGCATATCAGCATCTACTGGGTATTTGTTCCAGAAGACCAGATTTCCTGAAGCTGAACTTACAACTTATGCTATTTTAGTACACAAGGGTCAATTCCACTTGACCATTTCTATTTTTTAATTCTGAATATGAATGGTTGGGAAGCAAAAGACATTACATACAGGGGATGGTACGTTTCACAGTTTGTGAAACAACTCCTAATCAAATTTTTAAAAGCAAAGTAGACAGGGTTTGAAACAAGAGCGTAGCTCAGTTTGCTGTAACCTTTGCAGAATGTTTAAGGACAAAATCCATTTTGGGATTATGCTTTATTCTCATTATAACTTTCCGCAAATATCTTCAAGAGCTGGAAGTAGCAAAGTGTAGCAGAGTAAGTATCTCACCATATCTTTACTCTGTTCTTGTGTGTGCCCTTTCTAATACTGCTCCCGTCACCACAGTGTTTCAGTGCCTTCCAGTAGCACACTGAGCAACGTGACCAACATCTGTCAAATGTTTGTGCTCTCTGTTTCTCTCCTCAGGGGAAGATGTGTGTACAGCACAGTGTTTTCTTTTGGAATTTATTTTTAATAAAATCTAAATGCATGTGCTGTTTGTTTGTTAGAGAAGTCACAGAGATATGTCTTGCACTCAGGACGGTAGGTACGCAGGATGCCATAGCCCAGGGCTGCCTCTGGGAGAAGGAGAATGACAGATTTCTGCCCAGGAGTGGGTAGAAGCAGTGGGCAGGTCACGAAGGAGGGAGTTTGGGAGTGCTTAAAGGGAGCTGGGGCAGAGGGGGTACTCACACAAGCAAGCAAGGCAGGAAGGAGAGGATGAGGCTTTATTTTTGCATCTTTGACTGCTTGCATTCAAATATTTCAGTCTAATTCCCACATACTGTCATCAGAGCCATTGCTTGCTTTGCTGCTTCTGCTCCTGAGCATCCCAGCATTGGAACAAGAGGGCTATGAAAGTGAAGCATGTGACAGACTTGGGAGAGTATGTTTACATATTTGCTGTCTATGATTTTTAATGCCCAGCTCACGACAACCGTAACAAATTCCGATGTCTCTTGCACACATATATTAAAAAGAGAGAAAGCAAGAGAAAGGGGGGGAAAAAACACCATCAGACACTTTCAGCTGGTCAGAATATGGGTGAAAATTTGTGTATGTTGGGAATAAGACAATTTCCAGTTAGAAGGTAAATTTAAAGGGCTTTGAACATACAATGGAGAAGCACTGATGTGCTCTTTTCAGTCATTAAAAGGGACTCTAAAAGACTCCTATGAAAAGGCAGGAGAAGCCAGCTCCATCCTTCTCCCAGCATTAGCAAGTGAATTATGCATTTGACTGGAGTAGATGTGTTAATGTTAAAAAGATAATTGGGGAGGGTTATTCAGTGAGATCTTCTGTTCTTCTGAAATAATCACTTTGTGTGTCTGTTTCTCATTTAAGCACAGCCTTGAGAATAAACTCCTATACTAGTCTTCACATAAATAATATATCTAGTAAATCGTTCTTCCTCTGTTGTAAAAAGACTTTAACTACAGCCCTGCAGCTAAACCAACCCAATTCTCAAGGAATATGCTTAAAATAAACACTACAGATAAAACATTGAGTTGTCTTCAGGTGATATTTTATTATCCTTTCTATCACAATTGTCACTTTTCTTCATTTCATTGTTAACTTTTTAACAGCTAAAACCTGGTGTGCTCAGCGTGATTTAGAAAGTGAGACATCCCTTGAGTTGGAGAGAAGAAATGTAACCAAACAAAGCTTAAAAAATATCATTGTTCTCTGTGCATTTGCATAGATGTAGACAAGTACTGTCCGTAAGGGGGGATTCTTTTATTTTTCTCTGTCCCAAGACATAAATTTAGTCTCAGTGCTCTAGTCCCCCAAACTCCCACACATGTCATTGGAAAATATACCTGAACAAAGACTGCAAGTTCTGTCCTTGGGGAGGCAGAGACTGGATTTTTGTCTTAGATTTATACCAGCAGTATGTGGAGACAGAAAATATGCAATAAGTCAAAGAGATTTTACTTATCAGAGCTTGAGACAACCATTTGTCAGTACTTAACTGTATTGCTGGATGACTCATTCCCGTTTCTAATACCTAGGAATACAGGGCATGTGTGGGAACACAATGTCTGCATTGATTTTAATCTGGTCTCTTTTTGTACTGTCTACAAATAGCTCAAAATGAACCCAATCAGATAAGCAGAGCAGAAAATGATTGCAAAAACACATACAGTAAGCCACTCACAAGCGCCTCAGGAAGGCCAAGGAACACATAAACCAGAAAACACCAAGGTAGCAAAGACAACCTCCTAAAAGGATACAGTTCCTCTATGCCACAGCTGAATAATTCAGCTAGGCAAAGTGAATCCCTGTAAAGGAAGAGAAAGGGGTTTTTTTTTAGGAGAAGGACCAGTAGTTACCCTACCCAAAGCCTACTGTTAGTAGCACATCCTTTTTGAATCACTTCAGTTTTGGACGTCTTTCATGCAAATCCAAGCTCCATGTCAGAGTAGGAATGGGTAATCCATCGCTTACAGCAGGCAGGATGGAGAAGGCAGGCTCTGCTGCAATTGTGCTATCAGTGTTTAACATACTGTACGTGCTCCAGCCCTCACTGAACTCCCTTTCACTGATGCCTGCTGCAATCTTTGGCTCCAGAAGGCTGCTGGAAGAGTGGGTGTGGTAGACATTCGGGAAAGAGTTTTCCTGTTATGGGAGAATTTTTAAGTTTTTGAAGTTATTTCTGATCCAAAATGAAATAAAAATTTGAAATTTTGTTATTGTTTTGCAAGCTGTTCCTCTGAAAACAACTTGAATCAGGTCAATTCAGATTTTTTTTCAATAACAACAAGCTGTTTGCTTTCAGTTTTGACATTTGCTTTTTTCTTCACCTTTTAGTGAAGATCAACATTTCAAAACAGAAACTTAATTAAAAGAACTAACCAAGCCAATATTTCTGTTTTAATTTTTTTGAAATAGGCTCTGTCAACAATTTCAAAAGCTTTTGATATTGGAATATTCATCATAGAGATATGTCTCCAGAATATTGCCATAGCCTTGGCAAGTCAAGAATTTCCAACAAAAATGTCTTGCTGATCTAGCTCCTCAACACGTATTTCTTCTGCCATCTTGAAGGTAAGCCTTTGGGAGCCAGGGTGGAAGGACAGAAAGAAGGGATGCAGAATAACAGGGTCACCCTTAATCCAGAAATGATGATAGAAGGAAGAAGCAGTCATAAGGAAGCTTAGACAAGACAGAGTTGACAACCTATTTGATGTTAAAACAGTGACAGTCGCTTCTTTGACTATGCGTATACAGTGTGAATTCCCTTTTCCAGATCAGAATAAACTATAAGTCCCCTAAGGGTACTGCAATTACACTGATTTCACATCAGAATAAGTCAGAGAACTGTCAAAACTGCTATAAAGACAAGGATCAGAATCTCATCTTGCCGTCTCCCCATGACCATGCATCTGCCCCTCATTCTTTCTGATAGGCATCTTCTCTTTGTGAACCATTTCTCTGAACACAATTATGTGGAAAAATTGAGAGGTTCACAAAAGTTCCTAAGGCAGTGCCAACTGAGGGCGGCATACATCCACGTAGCTCAGAGGAACCCTTAGCTATAGCAGAAAGCCAGAGCTACTGCATTTCCCTCTCCTGGTCCTGGAGCTAGTTCTGCTGATAACAGTCCAGGGCCTTCACCCCCACGTCCCAGGGCAGAGCACAAGCGTGCAGCTTGCCATCCTGGGACAAGCCTGCTGTAATTCATATGTAGTTCACACCAGGAGGGAGTGAGCGCAGTCTGCAGAGAACAGCCACACAATTAATGTTTGCAGAGGCCCCCTGCACACATTTCCTGAGATCATCGTAGGCGAAAGCTATGAGTTTCCTCCAGTTTGCCAGACCAGACAGGCAATATGTTCAGAACTGGCAAGAACAGTGTTATAGTGTTGTATCACAAATATCCACCCCAAAAAACCTACAGAGACAATAATAAATATGGGGTGTCCAAAAGCAGGTGGGAAGGCAATTGCATATTTGCAACTGTGGCAAGCCCTAGTAAAACTTACCTGTATTTTTTATCCAGGCTGGAATCTTTTTTTTAAAAAGCTGTTCTGAAGAGAATGTAGGGTTTCACAGCCTGGAGGCTTCATGTCACTCCTGTGTCCTGTGACGATGACTACCTCCCTGTTTACTTCTGAACTGAATGGAAAGTTGCTTATGTACATGCTACACTTTTGCTAGCATCTTGATCCTTGTCTTCCAGCAGCCTCAGGGAAAGATTATGAGAGATAATGAGTCCACACACACACGCCCCAAAAAAAAAGAAAAAAAAAAAGAGAAGCAGAGTGCCTCATAATCCTATTCCTTGGAATAACCTGTTCTACAAGGGTAACATATTTCCTTGATGGCAGAAAAGTGCTGTGGAACTTCTGTGAGGAAATGGTTTCATAGCTGTACTCCAAATCCATTGTAGATATCCCAAAGTTTTGTGTAACACCAGGGAAGCTCAGGGTTTCTCAGTTCATCTTGGTTTTACTGGCAATCTTGCATCTTTCTCTGCCAAGCCTGGATCTGCTGAAGCTATGATGACAGAGATACCCTTTAGTCTTCTCTGTACAGGGTGGCCGCTGAATGGAAACACTAATCATGGTATTATTTGGGTTGGAAAGGATCTTTAAGATCATCAAGTCCAACCGCTAACCTAGCACTGCCAAGTCCACCACTAAACCATGTCCCTAAGCCCCAAGGCTACACATCTTTTAAATACCTCCAGACACGGTGACTCAGCCACTTCCCTGGACAGCCTGTTGCAAAGCTTGACAACCCTTTTGATGAAGAACTTTTTCTTGATATCAAATCTAAACCTCCCCTGGTGTAACCTGAGGCCATTTTCTCTTGTTCTATCACTTGTTACTTGGGAGAAGCGCAAGGTGCAGCAGAGAAGTTAGTCTAGGTGTGGTCTCATCAGTGCAAAGGGGGATGATCACTTCCTTAGTCCTGCTGGCCACACTATTTCTGATACAAGCCAGGATGCTATGGCCTTGGACCACATTATATTCTCATTAATTTATCCAGTTTGGACAGGAAACAACAAGCTTTCCCTTCTTCACTGCAAAGCACAGGACAGTGAAGATGATACTGAAGGCCATCAGGACCTTGACTTCTGCACAGAGGGATCCATTTGTACCTGTGGAAGACCTGTTGTACCCTGATGTCAGGGACAGGAAGACCTGAGGGTCAGCAGGATGTCAGAGGAAGAAATTCAATAAGTATCCACTTAAAATCCAATAATTCAAGAGGATTATCAATTTAGAAATCAACTAAATGGAACATATTGCTTGCCAAATAAAGGAAAATTATGTTATTTATTCTTTTAGCAAGGATTTTTTATTAAAGCAAATACAAAGTTTACTGTATTCAAGTAATAAAGATAAGCAACAGGAGAACTTCTAAGATTAAATAATCACCTTCTCCAAGCACTAAATTGTTACTTTTACTGAGTGTTTTCTTTCATTTTTAAATAGAAAGTTTAGTTTTAATTAAACAATGAAATATTAAACCCCACATTTTTGGAACAGGCTGCTAAAAGCCTTAGATTTGGGGTCTTTTTGCCTGTAACTGTCATCTGGGATAAGCATCCTAAAATTACCAAAGACAAAGATACAAACGCCCCTGACTTCAATCTGTGCAGTTTAAAATCAGTTTAGATAACTGCAAACGTATGGCTTGTATTCCCCATCTCCGCACACACACTCAAGTTTACTAAAAATAAAAAGTTCCTCTGATTTACATCTGGTTTATTTTTTTCCTGTTGAGCTAAGAGTTGATTCTCCACCCACACATGCAACTCAATTAATTTTAAAAGATCTTTCATAAAAAAACATGCTGGAGAGGGAGTTAAGTTACTGGAAATTAAGCATCTGGACTTCTCTAAAGTATAAGGATTTTTCCATCACTCTGAAAGGTAATTTGACTTCAGGAAAAAATTTGGTTTTATACTCCACTGTACATGACTGGTTGATAGACTCTGGTGATTCATTTTGCGTGTTGAAACATGCCCAATCCCTTCACTTGGACTGAACACTAGATTGTTTTGTTTCTTAAATGGTGTGATATGGCAGGATTTATAAATCTATAACAGTTGCCAAAACTACATTTGGCTGACATAATATGACTTTCCTTGGGTCTAAGGCATCCAAATGGCAGGAGACCTTCCTTGTAAGTGCTGAAATATTAAAAACTGAAAAATCAGGGCACGAGTGGGGGGGATAGAAGATCTATCTATACACCACTACGCTATATCATGGAGAGACTTAATCAGTGGACCGGCCTTCCACAAAACCCCGCGACAGAGATGTTTGTGCAGGCTGTGATGCTGGCGTCCCATCTGGCTTTCTCAGAGCTCACTCCAGCAGAAGCATCCCTGTCTCCAAGTGTACAGTGTACCCGTCTCCTTGGGACTTTTCTCTTCTGTACAGCGAATGAAAGAGAGACTTGAAGTAATTCTAAAAGGAAGTAGTAGTTAAACAAAATAACCCCAATGGAGACACGTCATAAGCTGCATCAAAATTCAAAAGAAGGGTTCAAGATCATCCTGAAGCATTCACACTGGACTCAGCCTTGGTACAGAAGAAAAGTATTACCTCAGGCCCTTGTATCACCCTAAGCAACCGAGGTGAAGTGCATCTTCTTTAGCTTTAAGCATCTAAAAGTTAAGTGTCTACATTAAACCAGTTACAGGAAAGAGAGAGGCATAGCCCGGGGACCCTTTATCTCACCCCAAACCCAGGTGGGTTACATGGCTTGTTGCTCTGCACCGTCCACAGCCTGGCTCCCCTCCTGGCACCTCACATGCTTACCATCACATACCTGCAGGGGGTAAAGGCGTGTAATCCTGATGTGCATCCTCTAGCTGCCATGTCTTTGTATCAGAAGGAAATGATAGTTTTATTCCATACATTCATTTTTAAACCATGTCACTTTTAACATATGAATGCTAAATGGAGAGATCAAAATGATTTGTAAGGACTGTGTGCAGTCGAGACAGCATCTGCGGCGCTGCAGCGAAACAAAAGGAAACACACAGAGAGTCAGTGCAGAGAAAAGCCTCAGAAAACCTGCAGTGCAGCAGGATGAGTAAACTAGCTAACGAAACACTTGATATCTTTGTACAGCAAGCCACGGTAAATGAGGCATGAAAGAGTAACCTGGACATGCACTTAATGAAAGGAACATACTGAAAAAGAAAGAACCAGCCATATAGCTTCAAGCTGTGATACTGAAAAAGAAATAATAAAAGAACCAGTTCAGGGTTAAAGACAAAATTAAGTATATTTGGAAACTGTGGAAAAAAACCTGAGGGATGACTTGCGATTTCTTTATTTCATAGAGCTTAAAGACAGAAGAGACCTTTGTATCATCTATTTTGACTTCCTGAATAATACAGGCTATTACATTTCTCTCCTCTTTTAATACTGAGGTTACCTTTTCAGGTACAGTTAAACCAATGCAATGCTTAGCTGCATGAAAACAGGTACCCCTGATTAACAGTGTCATTGAGCTACACTGTTAGGCTAAAGGACAGATGGATTATTTCTGTCCTCAAGGGAATAAACAGTTCCACTCCACAGGCAGAGGACAGGGAAGACAATTCAGCTCATAACAGAGGCCATGCCCAGAAGATACTAATCCACACCACTGACAGAAAAACAAAATAAAACTCCATCATAACAGCTGTTCTTCCTAGGTACAAAATCTATATTTTTTCCCAAAGCTGATGTTTGACTAGACTTTAGGTGTGCAAAGAAAGTTCACAGATATATTCACCTCCAGAAGAGGCTTCCCATTTCTACCCCGACCTCTGCTTGCTCTTGCACCGTTCTCATCAGTTTTGGAGAGGAAGGCAGGAGACAAGCTAAGCAAAACCCTGGAATAAAAATGGTCAATTTTTCTTAAGGAAACAGAAGGGGGCGGGGGAGAAAGAAAGAAAAGGTTCTTCTCCATTCTTACAGGCAGTCATAAAAGCCCTGAAGCATAAGATTTGATTATAACCATATCTTTATTTAGAACTGCAAGTGCTGTGGGCATACCTAAGGCAATGGTTAACCCCCTGTCCCCTAAACGTGACTCACTGATTTCCACAGGGCTGCTTGAGAGTAGCAGCAGAGAAGACTCAGGTGTGAAATATTACTATGGAGGAAGAGCTGCATCCCCTGTAGTTGCAAAGGGAGAAAACAGTAAAAAGGCTAAGTAAAAATTTCAAAGTAAAAGAAAGAAAGAACAGGGGAATTTAAGGCTTCTAAATACACAAAAGGCTATCCAGTCTAATTCTTAGCATGAAAAATGACAGGACTTTGCCTCGAGTTGAATTCAAAGATAGAAATGTAAATCTCATTTTAACAATGTCAAACAGAGAATCCAACACTGCCTCAGATCAGTTTTCCCCCTATTTATTAAACCTCACCAGATATCTGGATTGAACACCAATATCCTTTTGCGCTGCCCCCCTAACACACACAATGCTAAGTACAAAGACAAGATCCTTTTCCTCTCACTTAATACTCTCTTGTACATACATCCCAAGACAACATTAGTCTTTCATGATAAGCCTTGAACATGGAGCTTAGACAGGTGGTTATCCNTCAAAAAAAAAAAAAAAAGAAGAAAAGAAAAGAGGAATATAAACTACATCAAAATCTACCTGTGGATACAGTCTGCTGATACAATCATCAGTCTGTGCCCCCAGTTGTACTACTCTGGCTGTCAGCCTGCAAACATCTAAGTAGTTAACTCACACCACTGTGTGCCATTAGACTGTCATGATTTACCACAACTTGTTATGTCTTCTGTGGACTTGTTATTAATGATTTAAATAAGCATATAGAAGTATCTCACAATGGATTTCTTTCCTGGTATATTTTTTAAAAGTGTCTTGTCATTGACTTCAAGCACATCAGTGTTTTCATTTGTCTTTTAAAATGGCTTATTATTAAAGCAACCAATTTTCTGGATTTTGAGGAGCCATTACTTTTCAGATTCTTGGGAGAAAGGCTGTAAACAATTCCCCCCATCATTTTTTAGTACTGCCTATATGAAGATGATATTTTCACTACACCAACAGTCATTTCAATTTTGGGGAAACTAGCAATTTTTAGAGCTTCAGATACATTAATTATAGTTTGTGCTATATTCTGCTCGCACAAATTAACATGTGGGAGAAAATGGTGACTTTTACATAGGTAAACATCCTGTCTTTAGGCCAGAGATTACACTTCTTTTGTCCATCAGAATGAAGTCTAATATTTATTATCTTGTACAAAGTGATGGATATCTTGCGTTAGGGAAATACCATACATTAGTATTAAGTTTGCTCCTGGTCACATTGAATCTGCAGCAAATACAACCTGTGTCTACATGTTTGCAGCTGCCACATGATGGCAAAGGCCACTTTTACATTGCTTCATAATTTGTATCATCCCACTGCACCAGTATCTGCGTTGTTTTGTCCTGGCACAGGTTCACTGCCTGTACCTGAAATGCTCCAGGTTTATACAAGGCTAAGCAGAGGGGAATCAGCTTTACCAGGTTGCTGAGAAAAGAAAATGATACAGCACTTGGCACCAAGTAAAGAAACTGGAGAAAGAACTGACCTGAAATGCTGCAGTAGATACAAGGGAAGAGCAAAAGTCTATTGCAGTGACAAAAATACACAAAGAAAAAGAATCAGATTAAGTGGTGGTTTCCCAGCAAAAATAAGCTAGGGGCGTAAACTGCTTAACGTAATCCCATGACATAAAATGGAAACAAAGGCGAACTGACAAAGAACAAAAAAAAGGGAAAGAGAAAACAAGGGTTTCTTTCTTTGCTGTAGTATCTGTGGTTTATCAGATACTGTACACCTTGCGGAGCAATTTAATTGGATGAAGAGCTCTGTATGATTATCCAACCACATAATCACATTAAAGTTTGACTTATTCACTTCAACCGGAACAAGTAGGTAGCAAAGGGTCAGGGATTTATGTAAACTGGAGCATGCATTTCTCCATGAACCATGAAAGACTCAGACAGGCTTAAACTGTAAGAAATGCTTTTTATCTTCTTAAAAATGATTTTACAAAAGTAAAAGTAGAACTCCAAAACAGATAAAACCAAACCTATGTTGTTGACCTGTACCGTCTTAAATGAATCAGTGGGTGATGTATGTCACCACAGAGCATGTTAACTATTTTCAGCAGCTTTGCACGTGTGTTATGAGCTGGTCTGTGGCTTATTTTAACTATATGTAACAGCAGCTGTGGGGTAAAGAATTTGAGATGTCAACACTCAACAGAAAATGGTCTCTTGTGGCTTTTGAGTATGTCATGCAATGGCTGCTCTGGACTGTAATTCTTCCCGGTAAACATCTAACTCACTCTAACTCCTTAGTGTGTGCAAGGACAGAAGGCAGATGCAGCTGTGGTGAGAGGGCTGCGAAGTGGCAGTAAAGGGGAAGGAGGCAGGAGAGTAATGACTATGAAGCAAGATGTGCAGCCGACCCCTTAGTTCGCTCCATCAGGTCTACCTGGGCCCCAGACTGTTCTGTTCACCTTCATCATTTAGTTTCTGTATTTTTTCTATGCTATTTTTGGAACTGAACCCACATTCTAGTCAACGTACTACTTTACATGAGCATAGCGCTATCACCTCTTGTCATCTTTACTTATGTGGCCACCAATTGTGTTATTCACTGCTGCTATGTGCTGACCAGCAATCCTGGCCAAGCATGCCTTGGTCACCATTTTGACTTATTCCATGCAACTTAGAAGATCCTAAACCACCAAAGCAGTGTGAGAACTTTTTGTTGTTCCTATGTACAGTAACTGAAACTAGATATACAGTAGTGAAAAGTGGAACATAGACACAGTTGAAATTTGTGATCCTTTCCCTGTATTACTAAACCAGCAGACTCTCTTACTAAAATTGAAAGTTTTATTAGAGATGAAGTTGTCTTTCCTTTATTGTTTTGGTATTAGCTGCAAGAGTTATATACGATGAGCTGACCCAGCCCGGTGAGACAGAGCTTGTTTTCATTTTATTTTAAACTGCCTGCAATTCACCATTAAGATACATCCACTGTTTAAGAATAGGATATTATCAAAGGGTCTGGGAATTCTCTCTGTGCAGGGCAAAGTGCTGAATCTTCGTGCACACTACAGATATCAAGTAGCACTTCCACAGGAGTAGAGAAAGGACTGAAGTTAGAGATGACTCACACTAAAGGGCTCTCACTGTCTCTCTCTTCCCCCCTCTCCCTTCTCTCCTCCCCTCTCTCCAATTTGGCAGACAAGAAGGTAGGCAAGCTGGAAGCTTTTAGTTCTGCCTGATAGTCTAACAAAATACCTAGTGCAGATGCAGGGAGCCAGCATAAAAGCATGATGTCTGATTAGATGAGGTACCAGGAGCCGAGAAAAAGATTGCAGTGCCTGCTGAGTTGAAACGGAAGTAAGGTTGAAAGGAGGTGTTTCTCACTCAAACAGACGGCACAGGCACTGGAGGAAGAGTATGAAGTGAAAGACGAAAAATGTAGGGAATGTTAATGTTTTAGAAGAAAAAATGGAGCAGCTTGCAAT